>PVIJ01003038.1:30337-144100 GCA_004024925.1 Scalopus aquaticus | reverse complement strand
CATCTTCCTCTTTCTCCCCCCCTCCTCCCTTTCTCACCCCTCTTCTCCCTCTCACACACATACACACACACAATTCTATTGTACAAGTTGTTGTGTTTTAGGATAATTGGGACAAGAGCTTAGACAATATCTTGAATAATATCATTCAAGGCCTTTCCCTTCTACCATCCTCACATTGTATGACTAACCTCTTTTTTTTTCTTTTATATCTCACCTTAAATATCATCTCAGGAAGAATCTTATAAACTTTTCAGTAGTTTATTTCATTGTGCTTTTCATCATCTCATATATGTTTCTTGTTTGTGTTATCATATACTGGTTTACATACGCTTTACCTCCTAGAATTAAAGATTATATGAACTACTCCTTCCACTATCTCATACCATTCCCTGGCTTACAACTGTAAATAATTAGAGAGCAACCAAAGAACAAAACTTAAATTGACTCTTAATTTATGACCATACAACTAAAATGCATCCACAATATGGTTTTATATTCTTAAAGCTTTTCTTAAATTTTCTTTCCCACAATCCTATGACATAGGCAACTAACTCTACTGAATTTTTGCTATCTCCTTTTTAGTATTGGAATATGTCTACCTAGAGTTTTAAGTGGGGGAATAACTGTTCATCCTCATATTACATTTCTCAGACATCCTTGTGCTATAAGTAGCCACATGAGCAGAGAAATATGAACCTCCCTTGCCAAATAAAAATAATCTATTCTAGACTATCACCCTCACTTCTGGTAAGTTGGAAAGTAATAACGACTGAAATAGTAGTGGATATTATGTGTTGATTACAGTGGAACTGCACTTTGGGCCCATGTCTCTGAATGACTACAGACAGGGAAGCCCACACACCTGTCCAGATATAATAGTTAGTAACCCCTTCACATACAGACACATGCACACACACATACACACACACACACACACACACACACACACACACACACGGTACAAGTCATAGTGTTTCAGGATAATGGATACAACAGCTTAGTCAATGTCTAGAGTAATATCTTCCAAGGTCTTTCCAAGGCCATAACTCCAGGCCCTAGCCACTCCCACCTAAGGACTTTTTAGCTAAAAGTGGGTCGCTCTTTGTCTTCTCCAGATCAGTTCTGTCCATTCACTTCCATCTCTTCCTTCTCATCTGTAGCAAATGAAGAACTCTGGCTCTAATCAAGAATTAAAACATTTCCTCTGTTGTACAGTCCATTGTCTCATGAGTTCTGGAGGACATCACTTTCATTTCTATATTCTGGGCACTGTTCCATCAATTTCTTCTACCTGCTGTACATCCCAATTAGTATGTACTCATATTCAATATTTACCTTCTTGAAGAGGTAAAGGAGTTAAAAGCTAAAAGTTAAAATGATAAAACAGCAAAAATTGACTGCCTAGGTTATGGATAAGCATTATGAGCCAGTTGTTAGATTCTTAAAGAGCGTGGTCCAAAATCAGAGGTCAATTGATAGCAATAAGTAAACAAAACAATGAGGGTAAAGTATAAAATAACTACAGTTGTTTAGACTTGTATGCAATAATACTGAAACAGAATTTCTTAAAGTAAGGTACAAGCTGGTATAAAAGACAACAGAGAAAGACTTCAGGAGGTAGCATCCTCATGAGTGAGTCAGAGTTCAGTCAGGATATCATACAATGAAAACTTGTTCAGGAGAGCTTGGGGATATGGAAAGGTTGATTAACTGTGACATAAATAGTTCCAGAGGACAAAGGTTATGGATATGAGTTTAGGAGAAGAAAAGAATGTTTGGTTAAGAGTAAAGGAATCCCATGTCAATATGCAGGGGTGGTCAGACAAAGCATGTATAGTCAAGGAGTTGGGGTTCCCATGTCAGCACCAATATAAAAATAAGCTTGAGATGCATGAAGGATTTGGTATCAATTTCTTTTCTTTACGGTAGTTGCTAAGTATTTTATTCAGAACATCGCTTGTATGGACGGGGCAATTCCATATCCTGAAACTGCTACATAAACTGATAATGGGCCCCAAAACTGCTGATGCTTCTTGTTGCATGAATAGACTGGATGATGACTGAGAAACTTCTCAGTCAAGGGGCGTATTTAAGTGGGTGATGTATATTTGCCAGTAGTGATTTTATATCTGAACATATGAATTATGAATGGATAAGTGCCTCTGTATGTGATCTCAGTGTAAGGATGTTTGTAGATTGCATTCATGAATTTATCTGGAGTAGCTCAGCTAATTAAAGCAATGCACTTAGGAAACCAAATCTACAGGTTCATTTCCTGTGGGGACTTTTTACATCTGCAGAGTACACAACACATAATAGAGCCTTAATAAATGTTTGTTCATTAAATGAATAAGTGAATAATGAATCCATGTTCTGAAGGGGAATGGGTCTTTAAAGGTATTAGCACTGTCTAGGCCTTTATGCACAGCCAGCATGTTCAGAAACCCATGCTTGAGCCATCAAGGGAAATTCTATAAGAGAACACAATAGATAAACAAATACTACCATTACTCTCAGACAAATCACCAAAGGACACATTCTTCTCAGACAGTGTGAATAATATCAGTGTAGTGAAAAGAGGAAATGCATATGTCTTAAAATTCTAAATTCTACAAAATAGAAATATATATGAAATAAATGTACTATAATGTAATGTATAAAAGCAAAAGTTATCAAAGCTTATTCTTTTTTAAAGAATGATAAAATTATTTGAATTACATTTGAATAATTATATTAAATTGACTTAATACGTTAAGTCATGTCCTTATTTTCTTATTATATACCTTGTGATAATATTTAGTGCACTTACATATGTTTCCATAGGCTGTAGGTCTTATCTAAACTACACAAAATAAAATTAAAGCATCATGCTTAGGGAGTTACATAATATTTTTATGTAAACCTTAAATTCCTTCCTGTTTTGAAAACACATGTAATTTAATGTTTTCTTTGTACAGATATAAAATTAAAGAAATAATGTAGAAGATAAAAGACATTCTAATTCCTTCCATGTGAAAATTTTTTTTTAACATTTAGTTTTTTTTTTTTTCTTGTTTTTGTGCATAGTATTTTTTGTCAGGATGTGCATATACTATTACATCTTACTTCTTTACAGTATAGCATAAACAAAATTGTATTAACACCATTTCAATGGCTATATAATATTCCATATGTTCATTTAAGTAAAAAGTATTTATTGAATGCTTAGACAGTAATCTAAGTGCAGAGATTACCAGGGGTAAGTAAAACAGACAAGTTGCCAACACTATTTTCATTATCCACTCTTGTCACTGTGGGAAATAATTTAAATGACACTTTATCAAAGGCAACATACACTTACCAAAGCATTTTGCTTGCCTTTGAAAGCCTGGAAATACAATGAATATGTATTTTTTTAAAAATATTTATTTTTTATTTATACATACAAGCTGGGGTACAGGCCAGAGGTGGGGGGCGGCGAGAGGGTTCACCAGAGACAGAGCAGGTAGCAGAACAGGCAGATCAGGAACACACTGCTGAGGGGAGCAGTGGGCAAGGCAGGAGAGGTCTGCCGCGCCATGTGGGAATCTCCCTGGCCGGGCGTCGAACTTGCGTCGCCGCTGCCAACAGCTCCCCAGCGCAGCGCTTAACCGCTGCACCACCAGGGAGGCCCGAATATGTGTTTTTTTTTGTATCAAAGTTCTACATGTAATTTTAATGTAAATGTTAAACTTCATTTTATTTAGAAAACAAAGTTTTACATTTAAGGAATTCTCTTAAGCTCAAAATCAAACAAATAAGTAAGAAATAAAACCCCAAACACCCAAGAGCAGAGACTTGATTCTCAAGTATCACTAACTTGATTTTATACTCATAACTTTTTAAAGAATAATTAACAAGAAACTGTAGTGCCCTGTGGCTTACTGTCTAAGTTTTTATGCTCATATATCAGCCAGACTGTCATTGTCCTACATCTGTTACAGTGTGGCAGCCTTATTCATTATAATTCCTTGTTTGTTCAACTAAAATCTCTTTGGATTTGGTTTTACCCCAAATTTTTGCAGAACCTTGTTATCTATGCACAGAAGTTATTTTTATTCTTTACTTGTGAAAGTTAACTGCTTATATGTGCGAAAGCAAACAAACTGTTGCGTTCTGCCTCAGTGCCATAAAAAAAACCTGGACCATCTGTAGCTCATCACTTTCTTGGTCAATTATAGATGAACAAAGTCCCGGAATGCTTCATAGATAATCCATCAAATTCAACCAAGGGCATGAGACTTCCTTAGCACAATTTCCCTATCTAGGTATTAACTGCTATTGTTTGACCACTCTCCATGTTTTCTTTCCGTGGGCATGAAATGGCATGTGGAAAAAGCATTAGCTTCCTGAGGGACTCAGTATGGTTGTTTTAGTTTCTTAATTAGAAGAAGCTGAGAGTGAACATTAAAAAAAAATGTTACACAACAAAGATTTTTGATTTCTCGTGGAGAGTCCCTTCAACCCTCTGTGATTGCACTTAAAAGAACCTTGATATTTAAAGGTTAAATTCTATTGATGACAATGAAATACTTATTAGAACAAACTAAAACAAAATTATTTTTAAATGCAATTGGTTTTATGCTATTAGCGATATATAGCTTTATTGTATCATCTTTTTATATTTAGCATACCATGATAAATCATCATACTATATTTTTATCATTATATAGTCATCATATCATGAAATATGTGATAGTGCAATTTTGAAATTATAACATGTTTTTGGTTTGAGTATTATGTGTGAAAAGATTCTTTGGAAGGGGATTTTTTTCATGAATTAAATACAACAGGGAAAGAAGGTGGTTTCTAAAAGATGAAAGGGGATTTATATATTTCCAATCTTTTTTTTTTTTAAAGATTTATTTATTTATGCATACAAGCTGGGGTACAGGCCAGAGGCGTGGGGCTGCGAGAGGGTTCACCAGAGACAGAGCGGGGAGCAGAACAGGCAGATCAGAAGTACACTGCTGAGGGGAGCAGAGGGCAAGGCAGGAGAGGTCTGACGCACCATGTGGGATTCTCCCCCGGCCGGGCATTGAACTCGCATCGCAGCTGCGGACAGCTCCACAGCGCAGCGCTTAACCTCTGTGCCACCAGGGAGGCCCATATTTCCAATCTTGCTTTATGGAAGATGAATTCCTGAAAGATATGGACCAGTTCTGATTCCCTCAACTATATGTTCACCAAACAATATAGTTTTCTAGTCTTCAAGTTCATTTCATTTATGCTTCTTTGCACTTTTCCTCTGTCTGTAATTCTTTATGTAGACATTTTACACCAAAATTAAGAATTGATCCTCCCATGACTACCAAATCAAAATTAGGCATTTAATCTTTTCTTATGAACTGTTCTAAATCTCATCAGCCTGGACTGGTTCCTTCCTTCCCTTCCTTTCTTCTTACCTCCATCCCTCCTTTTTTCCTCCCTTCCTCCCTGCCTCTCTTACTCTCTCCCTTCCTTTCTTCCAACAAGTATCACTACTGAACTTGTTTATTTATTTTAGATTGCATGCCATCTTCACCTACTGCCCACGACATACACTCTTTATATTTTTAATGTACCCCTTTATTTCAAAACAGAATAGAAACTGGAACATTATGATGTGTTGAATTCATGAAAAAAAATGAACAAGTATTACATCTTAAAAAGACAATACAGAAAAGATTGTCTGCACCTCCTGCATTTGAGTCATTCTATATATACATATATTTGGCTTCTGGTGGTATATAGTGGTATCTTACATTTAAGCTACATACTCTGAAAACTTTATTATTTTCTAGTTATTCTGGGTCATCAGGTTCGATATTCTCTTTCACCTTAAAGTTATTTAAAGTGCTATGATGCTGTATTTAATGTCCAGACTATTTTGATCTGTGTCTGCTTATAACTGACTTTAATGTTTTCTGCTAATTTTTATTCACTATATTTAGAAAAAGGTTTCTATATTGATTTACCATTTGGAACATATTTAAATTTTGTTTTGATGTAATATGTGTTTATAGATTTCCCTTGTGTCCCTAAGAAGTAGATTTTATCTAATATAAAAAAAAGCTCAAAATTTACTTTTTGGATCAATACTAGTAATTATTGCATCATATACTCCATATTTTATAATTTTCTTTTTATTATAGCAGTCTTTGAGATAGTGATACTGAATTTCTTTGTATACTTTATATTGATGTTTTCAAGATATTATTTTCATATTATTACATTTAACTTTCAAACATTCCTGAAATCAAATCATCTTTGTGGAATATAGGGTTTGTGACCTACTATACTTTAGCTAACACTTGTCTTGAATTTTAACTTGTCTGATATTTATAGGAAAAGCTCTGAAATAATACTTAGTTTTTGTCTTGAGAAATGCAATCTGATAACATGATATAACATAGTAAAATGTTCATGCTTAAGAGTCAAAGATGTGATTTGTGGAGGAAAAAAATCAAGTTAAGTCTATGAGTTTTTAAAGCTGGAGAAATTACCACAGGAGTCTTTGTCATTGGCCTTGGAGAAAAATCTAATGAAAGCCTCATTATCCAGCTTTGCCTTCCCTTACTTTAATAAGAGGTAAAATGCTAAAGAAATCCTTATGTCAAAAGCGGATGGCAAGTAAATTAATATAATCTCCCTCTAGTTATCAACTGTCAGATTTTCTGAAAACTTGTGATAATAGGATCAGTTTTAGCTATTCATTCTAATAAAGATTACAATGTAGCTTAAAAGATGTATAAAGTGAACCTATTGGATCAAAAAATAATTCTCACGATTAAAATAGACTTCAGGAGCAGAAAATCTTTAATCGATGTTATATGTGAGAAAATGTAAGTCATTTTCACAATTACATGTTCAAAGATGTCACATAAAAACATATTAACAGAAAAGTTTCATTAGTTTTGGATAAAAATTTAAATTGCTACAGAGTTTGCTTTAAATGTTAATTATTAGCCTCAAAGAAGTCATTCACATACTCCAATCAATCATTTAAAAATCAGTAGTTGTTAAGAATCATATAGGGTAGATATCCTTTTTATTTTTTTTAATTTTATAGAGGAATTTTAGGAGTATAGATTCATATTTCAGCAAATGTGTATTATCACACCATGCCTCTACCACCGAAACCCCAGTAATCCTCCACCATAGTCCATTGTACCTCCTATCCTTTTTGCTTCCATCCCCTCATCTTCTGATAACCTTATTTCCGTAGGCAGATTTCAAAAGTTTGTTTTGGTTCCTTTGCTTTGCTTTGATGAGATATTTGTCTTTCTTTCTTTTTTTTTTTTTACTCAAATTATTTTCTTTTACTATATTGACATATTTTTAATTTTTAAAAATAATTGTCAATTTAGTTTCTCTAATGAGAAAACATCTTTTGTTAGTTAAAAATTAATATCACTTTTACTGTCTCTCCAGTGTTACTACATTCTTGAATCCTACATTTATGTTAAATCCAGAATAGCATTACTAATTTCTATTTATTTTACAATCAGTATGTATTATTTCACATTCACATGTGTCTTTTATGTTATTCTATACCTATTCTTTTTTTTTTTTTCTGGTTATTAGGACATCCTTGGGGAGTATGTGGACTACGTGTACAAGAGATTATGCACTACCCAGCACTAATCCCGGTGCCGGAAGCTTTGTTTTTTTTTGTTTGTTTGTTTTTTTAAGATTTATTTATGTATACAAGCTGGGGGACAGGCCAGAGACATGGGGTGGCGAGAGGGTTCACCAGAGACAGAGTGGGAAGCAAAACAGGCAGATCCAAGGAAATACACTGCTGAGGGGAGCAGAGGGCAAGGCAGGAAAGATCTGCCGCGCCATGTGGGAATCTCCCTGGCCGGGCGTCGAACTCACGTTGCCGATGCTGACAGCTCCACAGCTCAGTGCTTAACCGCTGCGCGACCAGGGAAGCCCCTATTCTATACCTGTTCTTCCTGAATTCTTAGATCTGTCTTTAGATTTTTGATTATTTATTTATTTTACTGCACTACTGGTTTTAGCTTTTGTTTGATTTTTTGAACATGTCTTTATTTTGACTTGATTTTTGAAGGATATTTTATTTTTCTGGGTATACAATTCTTCATATGGTTTAATTTGAAGATGCCATACTTTTAATTTCAGATTTCCAACATTTCAGAAATTTAATTTTCAGTTTTGTTTTTGTTTCTTTTAAAATAACATGATACATTTTGTTTGGAAGAGATTTCTCCTTGACTCTGCTTTTCTTTGTATTATTCTGATTGAATTTTGCAGTTTCTTGTATCTTTGACTTGAGTCCATTTGTGAATTTTGGATAACATTCAGCAACTACATACTTAAATGCTGCTTGAGTCTCAGTCTCTCTTTTATCTCCTCTTCTGGGACTTCAATAAACAATATGTAAGACTTTTTAATTATTTCTTTATATCACTATCTCACACAGTTTTTTTTATTTGCATCTTTTCCTTTAAAAAGGAAAAGATTTTTTCCTCTCTATTTTTTAAATGTTATTTTTGCATAGAAGAACTAGGTTATAGGCCAGGGATTCAGGGGGTAAAAGGATTCACAAAAGACAGAATAGGAAGCAGAACAGGCAGATCTACTAAAATACGCTGGTGAGGGGAGCAGCCGGTGAGAGTGAAGAATTCTGCTGTGCCTTACGTGGCTTAAGTCCCTGGCTGGGATCGAACTTATGCCTTAGCTATGATAGGTCCCTAGGCCACCAGGGAGACCCTATTTATTTACTATTCTTTGAAGTTCAGTTTTTAAAATTGAGAGATTATTGACATATATCAGTATATTAGTTTCAGATGTATAACGATTTATTATCTGCATGTATGTGAAATATCACCATAATAAATTTACTTAACTGCCAGCACCATACATAGTTACAATGATTTCTTTTCTTTGAGAGATTTTTTAAATGTTTTCTGTGTTTATTTAATTAATTTTTTATTGTGGTAACATTGGTTTATGGTGCTCTATATGATTAGGAGAATGTGTTTACACCTTCTCAGATGCATGGCATACACCACACCCAACACTAAGACACCCATGGTCATTTACCATTGACCATTGGTCCCCTTCTTCTTTGTTCCCACCCCTGCTTTTCCACCCCTTTTGGTAACCTCAATTCTGCAATCATATTTCTAGGGTTTGTTTAGATTTAGTGTTGTCAATTACTTGTTTGTTTCTCTGAATTTCCTAACAGTCATGCAAGCAGACATGCTCAATCTCACCTGTTACATGACTTTATAAGATCTGGTGTCTTAAGCAAGAGATCAAATTCCCACAGTCAGATTTCTATGGTTTTCTATAGTTTAGTTTTGTCTGTTCATTTGTTTTGTTTCTTTATATTCTACATATGATTGAAATCATCTGATATCCTTTAGTGGTAATCTATCCATAAAATTTATGACGGGCTTTTCAGTTTACATATATGCTGTTCTGTTACCACTAATTTGTTGTTAAATCTGTTCATGGAACACTTTATTTTGGTTGTTCTATTTTCTGATTCTATATGCATGTTTGAATTTATTTTGCATATTCAATTATCTGATGCAATATGCAATTTTTTGTTTCTATTTGATTTGTTCACATGAATACTTATAATTATTATATAACTTCCCCTACAACATGTGTATGATATACATTCATATTTCTACATATACAAACAATAATATTTAAAAAATCTGGAGGTATATATAAATTGTAAATGTGTTAAATATTGTGCTTTAGTGGGAGTGATAAAGTCATATGCACAAAATCAAAGATTACCTGATGCCTGTGGCATATCCATTTATTACTTTTTTCCCCAAAACACTAATTAATAGTTTTTACATTTCCACCAAAATCACAAGAAATACTTTCAAGAACAGACAAAGAATGATTTATAAATTTCTTTGAAAAAAAATTTACTAAATGCAGCCACTAAGGATATTAAAAATTAGTAATACTTTTCAATGGCTGTCTTTCTGATAGATATTAAATGCATTCTGTTAGTCCCCATTTTCCCTTTGTATCCCCACCCGCCATCTCCTTCTGATAGCCTCAGTACTGAGGTCAGATTTCAAGGAAGTGTTTTTGTTTGTTTTTGTCTGTTCCTTTATTTTTATATTCCTCATGAATAAAATCACCTGGTATATTTATTTCTCCTTATAACACTTCTTTTAACATAATTCCCTCCAGTTTGATGCATGTTGTGAAAATGGCAAGATTTCATGAGTTTTCCTTGTTTTTGTTTGTTTTTTTTAATAACATGGTCATGTACATATCACATTGGGTTTGTACCACATTTACTTAATCAACTCATCAGTATTTGGGCACTTAGCTGGTTTCTATAGATTGACTATTGTAAATATTGCTTCAGACTTTAGAGTGTATATATTCTTTGAAATTAGGGGCTTTGTGTTTGTTTGTTTGTTTGTTTTATTCCTTGGGTAGATATCTAGGAGCAGGATTGCAGTACCATATGGTAGATATATTTTTAATGTGTTATAAATTTCTGTATCATTTTCCATAGACACTGGTCTACATTCTCACAAGCAGTGTATAAGAGCTGCTTTTTCTTCAGTTATTTTTTTTAAGTTTGACTTGAATTTCCCTGAAAGTGATAATAAACATTGTTTTTCATGTTCCTTTTGGCCATCATGTCTTTTTCTAAGAAGTGTCTATGCAGTATTTATGTGTGCCTTTTATTTAGGTTCTTTTCTTTTTGATGAGTTGTGTCTGTTGTAGATTTTGGATATTAGTTCCTGGTCAGGTGTGTGATACGGAAATATTTTGTCCCGTTCAGTAGAGTGTCTTCTTGTTTTAATGATTGTTTTTTCACTTGGCAGAAGCATTTGACTATGATGTTTGATGTGGCCCCATTTGGTTATTTATGATTTTTTTTTTTTTGCCACTGCAATAAGTTTGGTTTCCTAACACATTCATGAAGTCAATGTTGGGAAGTATTTTGCTTATGTCTTCTATGCATTGTATGATTTCAGGTCTTACACCCAAGTCTTTAATCCACTTTGGATTAATTTTTGTGTATAACATGAGATAGTAGTCTGGTTTTATTCCTTTCTCTATGACTATCTAAATTTCCCACTACTGCTTGTTGAAGAGATTTTCTTTTCTCTTTTGTGTTCTTAGATCCTGTGTTGTAAGTTAATTACCCATACATTTGTGATTTGAGCTCTCAGTTCTATTCCATTGATCTGTGTGTCTGTTTTAATTCTAATACCATACTGTTTTGAATAAAGTTGCTTTTTAATATAATTTAAAGCCTGAGGACATAATACAGGCGGTGAAATGCAATAACATACTTTTGTAGAAGTATAAGCTTATACCCCTTATACAACTACGGTGTTGTAAACCATTTTACCCAAAAAAATGTGACTTTAAAAAACTCTAGAATAGCAGTCATTAAAATTTGTGTTGATGTAAATAGAATAAAATACTTTTTAATGAATAAAACTTACTAAGCACAGTAATGAAATTATATTGTTTGATAAGCACATAAATAATGTATCTTTATTTAGTTCCTTTTGTTTTGTAACTTCCCCCTTTAATTGCCTTCAAATTTAGAATGATTTTTATCTGCTAGATTAAATATAGAAGATTTATTATTAATAAGATAAAGAGAGAGGGTGGCTTATTATGCCAATCAAGAGATTCATACATCTTGGAAACTTAAATGACACATGTCAACCCAAATATGTGTAAATATGTTTTATTTATTCTGTGTGCAGTCCCTCAATAGTCATAGAGTAACAAAACAAGTTGAATCACATACACCTAGTAAATCACCACTAAAGTGATTCACACACTATTACTTTTGACTTTTTGTTGTATAAAAAAAATTTTTGACTCATCCGTAGGCATGGAGATGCCTACAAAAACATGGGTTCATGAGTAAATGAACAACTAGGAAAGCAAAGAATAACTACATACTCTTGAATTGCAAAGGAAGAAACATATGAATTCCACATGTTTTTATATTTTGACTTCACTTTTTAATCACATTCAAGAAGAATATCTAATTCTACATTTTACTATAGCAGTATAGCATGCCATTCTATATTTGTACTTGTATGGATTTTTTTGTTGTAGAATTTTAAAGTAAGAATAGTGTAAAAATGTTTTAAAAGTATGCCCAGTGAACTTTTCCTAAAGACAAAAACATCTTCATGTTTGAAGACTAGAAGCCTGTAAAATGAGGTTTCACTCCCATTTTAAAAGGGATGATTATAGAAGCATAATATTGAGCTAGAAGGAGGGAAATCAGACAGATTAATCTCATTACTAAAAAGTCAACAGGAAGGAATAAATTACATAAACAAAACATCTGGATTATTGAAGAGAAACTAATTAACATAGTAAAAAAATGTGCCTGCCCTCTGAATTAGGAAAGCATATTATAAAGGGTATAATCAGAACACTGGAAATGATTGCCGACACACTCTTGCCGCATACACATGTTCTCCCTAAGGAGACATATAATTACAACAAATTGTATTCTAAATATGTATCTGTAATTTGGTAGGCATGAGTTTTCTTGTGAATTCAAACATTTTTAAGTTACAGAAATGTGCCTTTTAAAAGCCTAACTTATTTGGAGAAGTAAAGTTTAATATTTTTAATAACTATTAATTACTAAAATGAACTACTTACTACTGTTCTTGATAAGATCAACAAGGCATAAGTTCATACTATAATAATATGTCTTTTGAATTCGAAAGTATAAAATCCAATTACATAATCATATTAATTATTTACTCTATGATGGAAGATGCCCAAATAATTTCTGTCACATTTTCCTCTTTCATTGTTAAAGTCAAGAAATGAAGACACCAAGAACATACCAATTAAATAAAGTTGGGTTTATTGGGTTTGCTTTAGCATGGAGAATATATCCAGAAATGCTAAGGATGCCTCAAGGTGGGAGCAGGAACATCTCTTTTAATATTGGGATTGTGGTTGACAATTTTAAGGAAGAATTAGATGAAGTAGAGATGGAATTAGTTAGTTGGTATCAAAAAATGTGGGTGATTCACTGTTTGGTCATTCCGATAAATTTTATTTACAAAACAATAGGATAAAACGGTGTCATATTGGAACCATTTCCAATATGTTGGAAAAGATAGAGATATAGCCATTTTTGTGGTTGCAAAAGACCTGTATTTGTCATACTGTGAATGTGGTTCTGACATTGTCTTCTCTGAGTTTCACGGTTAGTATTCCAACAATGATATTGGTTATTTTCTGTGAAAAACTGCAAATCACTAAAATTATCCAAATCTCTTTGACTAGTTATTTTGCCAACATTATTTGAATAATAAAACTGTGCTATAATTATTATACATTTAACCAACCAAAATACTCAATTTCTGTTACTGTATTCTAGGAATTATTTTCCCTTTTAGTTTTTATAAAATAACACTTAAAATTATTTTTGTGGATGGTGTAATATAAAAATCAATATGGTTCTCTAATTTTTGCAGGGCCACTTATTGATGGCATTTATCCGTGTTGTCAATTTTGCTTGTGGATGAAGTGTCCATTTTTGCATAAATCTGTTTCTGGACTCTATTCCACTGCTCTATTGTTTATCTTTGCACAAATACAACACTGTCTTAATTAATTTAGCTTTATTAAAATTTTTGCTGACCATCTTGTGTTTCTATAAATTTGTCCTAGCTATTTTTAACATTAGCACTGCATAAATCCTAGAACCAGTTTTTCAAATTCTACTAAATTTAATTAAAATTGTATTGATTCTATAGGTTAATGTGAATTGATCTTTCCACATCAACTCAATTAATATGCATATTATATATCAATAATGATTAAAAGCATCATAAATTGGTATAAGTATAGTAGCTAATAAATTATTTGCCTATTTTTTCAGGATTATTTTTAGATATTTGATATTTTGATACACTGTTTAATGATGAATAATAAAGTGCAGCATCTAAGTATGAAAAAGAAATGATACATTACTAGGACATAGAACCACCAAAATATCCTTTTCACTAATCAACTCTGTATGAATTATTTTGCTCAATATTATGTTGAATCAAACCTAAATTTAGTGTTTGTGCAGTTTATATTCATAATTGTTCTTACTTAGTTTGAAGTACAATTAATTTATCCATGAAACATTTGAATTATTTTCAGTTTGGGAATCATACTCGCTGTTGTTACTATGTTTTGTGTGTATGTTTTTGGGTGCACATATACATGCACGTTTTTAAATATATACTTAGGAAAGGAATTTCTCTGACATAGCATATGTTTATCTTCATTTGGGTAGGTAATGCCAGTTAGTTCTCATCAAAGTTTGTTCAATTGTATACCCACTTTTTTAAATTATGAGATTCTTAGTTTCTTTGTGACTTCAAATCCAAGTACTGCAATTATGGGGGAGGTTGTTTTACAATGCGGTTTTGAGTAAGGTCTCCACACTCACTAGGAAGAATGAGAATATTGTTCTATGTGTATTAATCATTTGCCTATCTTTTTTTTTTTTTAAGATTTATTTATTTTTACATACAGCTGGGGTACAGGCCAGAGGTGTGGAGCAGTGAGAGGCTTCACCAGAGACAGAGTGGGGAGCAGAACAGGCAGATCAGAAATACACTGCTGAGGGGAGCAGTGGGCGAGGCAGGAGAGGTCTGCCGCACCATGTGGGATTCTCCCCGGCAGGGCATCGAACTCGTATCGCTGCTGCCGACAGCTCCACAGCACAGCACTTAACCGCTGCGCCACCAGGGAGGCCCAGCCTATCTTCTTTGATAGAGTATCTATTCAGGTTAGTTTTCCAGATTTCATTTAATGGCAATTCAGTATCTTACTGATTTGTATATTTTTTAGCATATATCTTTATGATCTGTTTATGTTGTAAATATCTTCCCCACACTGCTATTTTTCTTTTTACTGTGTTGATGGCAAGTATTTCTGTTTAATATATACTCAATCTATCAAGCTTTTCATTTATAATCAGTGTCTTAAGAAGTTCACTATGGAAGAGATATTTAAAATATTCAGTTATGGGCCTCCCTGGTGGCGCAGCGGTTAAGCGCTGCGCTGTGGAGTTGTCGGCAGCGGCCACGCGAATTTGAGGCCTGGCCGTGGAGATTCCCACATGGAGCGGCAGACTTCTCCTGCATCTCCTGCTGCTCCCCTCAGCACTGTGTTTCCATCCATCTGCCTGTTCTGCTCCCCACTCTATCTCTGGTGAGCTCTGTCTCTGGTGAACCCTCTCGCCGCCCCACACCTCTGATCTGCACCCCAACTTGTATGCATAAATAAATAAATCTTAAAAAATAAAATAAAATATTCAGTTATATACAACAAAATCTTTATTGTTTTGCCTTTTATTTCTAGGTTTAAAATCTAACAAGATTAGATTTTGTATGTTGTTTGAACTAGGGCTCAGGTTTCTTTATTTTGCATGTGCTTATCTATATATGGCCCATACTTTTTGTCTTTTTGAAGATTTATTTATATTTATACATACAAGAACTGGGGTTTAGGCCAGAGGTGCCAGACGTTAGAGGATTCACTGGAGCCAGAGTGGGGAGCAGAAAAGGCAGATCTACTGAAATACACTGCTGAGGGGAGCAGTGGGTGAGACAGCAGAGGTCTCTTGTACCACGTGGGAGCTCCCTGGCAGGAAATCAAATTCATGCCACAGTAGCTGGTGATAGCTTCATGGTGCTGAGACTTTAACCCCTGCACCACCAGGGAGGCCCCACTTTTTGTCTTTTTGAGAAAGGTTCCATTACCCACTCTTCACAATGTCATCAACCACTGTACTCCAGTCCAAGCACTTTATCTTTGCACCAAAGCCATATAAGTTTTTTTGTTTGTTTGTTTGTTTGGTTGGTTGGTTAGATTAATAATTCCATCTTGTTCTACACAATTATGTTTTCTGTTCTTTATCCTTTACATTTACACACAATTGGTAGAGGTAGTTGTCTATTTTAACACATGCAAACACGCATAAGAAGACGTCCATAAATATTGTACTTTCTGGTTTTGTAGATCTGTTTAGGACACGTGGAAACCATTCTACTACTGAGAGCTCCAAAGCATGGGCACAGCATTGTCCACCATCTTCTAATATCCTCTTAGATTTCTTTAAATAATATTTGTAAATGTCTATGAAAGATACACACATTTTGGGTGCATTTATTCTTATAATTTGATATTTTGCTGTTCATTAAAATGGTACATTTTAAATTTTAGTTTTCTAAATCTTTGTTGCTTTTGCTTAGAATGAAATTAGTACCTTATTGAAGTAACATTTTGGAACATTTCTACATATATATTATATGGATATTTTCTCATGGATATAACAATAGAGAGCAATGAAATAAGGAATGCACCTGTCAGCAAGTCTATGATTATATTTATCTAATTGTTTTACTATTGATGAGCTCCTATTGGCCAAAGCAAATCACACAAAAGAACATTCCCACTTTCTGAGATAAACACTTTTTAAGTACTGATGTGTCACTAAAATACATCTGTCTTAATTCACCTTCTGGTCAATCATACTTATATCCCCGCCATATATAATATGTCTTACAACTTATCCAAGAACTACAAAAGTCTCATCAAATCATAGAATTTAACATGGAATCCAAGATCTTGTGACTTATATTTACTCCAGAGGTAGCACCAATTGTGTTTTTTCCTCTTGAGCTGGATGCTTATTAATTTAAAAGACCAGTTGTCTGTTCCTTACACACCCAAGAAGAAGTGGCATCTAAGGGAGAAAATACTTTATAAACACTCTAGTTGAACAGGATAAAATTGGGAGACAACTACTGTAACTGATCCAGAGTCGTTCTGTAAGCCATTCTGCAAGCAGGCTCATTTGGCAGTTACACACATTACAGAAACAGGGAATGTACCTTAATTTGCTTTAGCCTCTTTGAAGTAGATACTCCAGTCCATTTTTCTCTGTAATATTTTTTCCTTCTGTTCTCTGGGAAGTCCTTTTTTTTTACCTTACTTGACTCCTTCTGAATAAGGCATTGACTTATTGTGGTGTTGAGTTACTTTCTTAGTCTATTTCCAGCCTGAAGCAATTTGGAACCTAAAGTATATTTTCATTTTCACAGCTCTCATCCCTTTTAAACCAAGGTGGAAAAAAATTTGCTAATACAGTCCCTTGAAAATGTGTTTCCTATAAATCTGAATTTATTTCATTCCATGTGCTGAAAGTCATATTCAAGAACTTTTGAAAATCATACCTATTTATCTATATCTAACTGTTGCTACTCTGAACTTGTGATGTGTCTATGAGACAGTGTGCCCTTATGTCTGCCAGAATTCCTTTTTTTCTGAGAATGCATATTACTTTGACTTTTCTAATGGTAGAAACAAAGGAACTTACATTCAGCCTTCTGTGTGGTATTTGGCCCAGATTGTGTTTTACCCCATGTTGTATTTTACTTTGAGCATGCTATTTTGTTGAAAGGGATTACAGGTAAGAAAAAGTTTTATTTTTCCAACTCAGAGAGTCTTGAGATGCCTTTTCTTTAATTGAGGCAATTGGTTTACATCACTTTATAAGTTTTAGGAGTACAACTTCATACCTCTTTAAATGTACGGTAACACATCACCCCCACTACCAAGTTTCTAATAGCCCTCCACCAAAAAAGAAAAGATATGCATACACCTACGTTTAATGTAACACTATTCACAATAGCGGAGACATGATGTGTCCATTGATTGATAATTGGATAAAAGAGATGTGGTAATTTTATAAAATCGATGAAATCTTGCCATTTGTTACAACATGGATGGAACTTGATTTCCTTCTATTAAGTATTGCTTGCAATCTTTCCCATTCTCTCTTTAATTTTTATTGTCCTTCTCTTATAATATATCTGCATCTAGTAAGTACTATAGAATCTATCACTATTCTTCCAGGAAATCTCATTGCTCAAATCCTAAAGTTCATTCAGTACATTTTTTTTTCTATCCTCCAAGGTACTACAAAGGATAGCCTTATCATTCATTTCATGACTATATCATATGGGTTATAATTTTCCAGCCTTCTGTAACAACAATACACCAGTTTTCAGCTTCTGCAAATAGTTTCATTACTTTGCCAGATCCTGCTGGCTACCTGGTCTCAAGACTCAAAGCTTAGAGTTTTTATTTTGGTTTTGGTTTTTATTGTTTCCATCAGTGGCACACTCTATGACAAAAATTTCTTGTTTTGCTATTGGAGCATAACAAATCACCTTAAAAGTCCTTGAAAATATTTGTGATGGTGTCTGAACCAGCAGTTTGTGTCTATGTCAGCTGTTTATAAAGTGTCCTCCAAGTACTTGGAATTTGAAAGTCCTATTGGGGCTAGAATGTCACAAACATTTTATCATAATTATAAATTATCACTTCAATCCTTATCATTTTTACTCTTTATCCTTCAGCAACCAAGAAAAGCATTTTCAAGAGGTCATGTGAAAGGTGATGACATGCTTTGTCTAAAAAAAAAAAAAAAAACAACAATATTTATTTTATATATTACTAAATTAGTATAGATTTAGGATATAAACTTAGGCATTTCAGACATTAACTCTGTTTGTCCTGAGACTTCTATTGCGCTGTTATTAACTGTATTTGGTTATAATTGATATAAACTCTGTAACATTATTACAGACTAAACTTTTGCTATTTTTAAATCCCTAAATTTTCCCATGGATTACAGCAAATTAAGAATGCTTTCTCCCCAGTTTTGTTATAGCATTTAAACAACATTTTGTAAAACTTTTAAAAATATTTGAAATGTATATAAAACTAATGCTAATTTAGAATTTAATATTCTAATTCTCCTTTATCTTAGTCTTTTCTGCAGTTTAGTCCACTACTGTTTCTGTGCTGTAACAGGTCATTGTTGAAAAACAAGTTTCTCAATCTTGAAGATTTTCAGGGAGCTCAGTCAAAAAACATTAAATAACTGCTTAATTGCCCCCCTTTACTTTACTGTACCTTTTGAGTATGAGATTGTGAATTTTTGTTAAGAACTGATTTTCTGCTCAGATTTTTGGAGAAAACATGAAAGTAGCTAAAAGGCGATTTTTAGTTAATTGGTTAGGCTTTTATGGTTAAAACTTTAAACTTTATTTTCCATTTTCTTTAAATTGTACCTACTTGTGCATCTCTGTGAATAATGTGCATTAGTATAAAAGATAAGATGACAGGAAATGGAAATATAAAAGCCGAAATATATTATACTCCACATGTACACTATGGTTGATTCCATCTATTAAGTTTCATCCAGTATATTTGAAAATGAATGAGACATCATGTGCTTTTTAAATATGCCCATCAAGAATCCTGAGAAGAATAAATCTTCTACTAATAGACACCAAACAAAATATACTTATTATTTCACTCTTTGCCACATAATAATGCTGCTAACTTTTGCTTTGTGATTTTACCATAAGAATCTCAAAATACTTTGAAACTCTAAATACAGTCTAAAAGGATATAGAAGTCCATATTCTATAAACTGTGTATGGTTTGTGAAATGAAAATTACCTGAAATGATTCATGATTTATTTATTTTTTATAAATATATATTTTTATTGTTATTTATGTCTTTTACATTTTGTATTCCCCTTGGGTAGCCCACCATCAATTCACCTGTGATCCATCTTCATGGTCCCTTGTGTTCTTTTCTATTCCATTTTGTGCCCTTTTCCTTCCCTCCCTCCGCCTCCCTCCCCCACCCCCCACTGATTGTCTCTCTCCCACCCGGCCTCCCTATAGTCCTGTTATAAGTGAAACCATTCGATATTTTTATCTTTCTTTCTGGCTTATTTCACTGAGTATGATCCCCTCTAATTCCATCCATGTCGCTGCAAATTGCATGTGTTTATCTTCTTTCCATGCTGGATAGTTGTGTATATGTACCACATCTTCTTGATCCAATCATCTATTTTTGGACATCTGGGTTGCTTCCATACCTTTGCTATTGTGAACAGTGCTGCAATGAACATACAGGTGCATGTATCCTTTCGGATTAGTGTTTTTGTATCCTTTGGGTAAAAGATTCATGATTTTAAGGAAATTATTATGTGTTTGGGTGTCAGAATTTATTGATAGAGAATTAGCTGAAAGAGTGACGTTCATGTCAAGTTTCTCTTACCCATTATCTCTATCCATTCTCTTCTCTCTCACTCTACTTATAATTCTAAGCCCAAGTAACTATGATTTATCACCTAACCCATTGTAGTGCTTTAGTAACTAGTTCCTCTCAGCATTTTCTTACACTCATCCAGTCTTCACATATCAGAGTGATATTTACATATTGTAATTTTGTTCATCTCATTGTTTCATTTTCCAAATTTCACGTTATGGGATTAATATATTAAAGTAATTTTCGGTAAAAATATAGTAACAGTAAGAATAGCAGTATCTACAGTTAAAAGGGATATAATTGTTCTCTCATAAAAAAAATTTGAAGTGAAAATATCAAGATGGATTTGGTAATTCTATGGTGTCATCAAGAAACAAGTCATTCCTTGAAAGTTGACCATAGATCTAAGGCTTTCAGAGGAGAATGGGGAAGAGTGAGAAGGGGGGGACGGGGGAGGACCTCAATGGACTTCTGTGTTGGGAGTGCCGTGGTGACTACATGGGAATCCTGTGCTGTGGAAACACTTGCAAGGATGTGGAGCAATGGTACTTTGATAAGAGTAAATACATTTCAAAAAATAAGTATAATATATTTGTTTTTCTACTCTACCATTATCAGTACTGGCTGCCTTCTACAAAACAATCTCTTAATACAAAAGGACCTATCCAGCACCAGCAATTACAAATATCTTCCATGTTTGATAGAAGGAAATGTGTTTCTCCCATCTGAATTTTTTTTTTTTTTAATCAACTTTCTGCTTTTTACACAAATGCTTTTTCTTTCTGCCATTGGCCAGAATTTATTTTCTTGGTCAATTCATGCCATAAGAAAACCTGGCTGAATTTTTTTTTTAAATATTTATTTATTTACGCATACAAGCTGGGGTACAAGCCAGAGTCATGGGGCGGCGAGAGGGTTCACCAGAGATAGAGTGGGGAGCAGAACAGGCAGATCTGACTGAAATGCACTGCTGAGGGGAGCAGTGGGCGAGGCAGGAGAAGTCTGCGGTGACATGTGGGATTCTCCCCGCCAAGCTTCAAACTCAAGTCACTGCTGCCAACAGTTCCACAGCACAGCACCTAACTGCTGCACCACGAGGGAGGCCCGTAAAATTTTAATTTGTCTTCTTACTAAGATACAATGTGAGAATGGGTACTTGATGGACAATTAATGATGACTCACAGTTTCCATTTTTTTTAAGAATAAAATTATACTTTCTGTGATAGCTAGTAAAACCCTCGATGTTCTAGATCTCTTCTCATCTGCACATCATTCCTCCAGCAAGTCTCTCCGTGGGAGAGAATAGTGCATGAACCAGCATTTCTTTTCCTCTGGAATCATAATATGTTCAAAATGAAGACTATGTATCTTTCAATTTCCCATTCACATTTTTTTCCCAAACCATGCTGTCCAGTATAGTCTTATCAAAGGATCTGGAAAACAGAAAATTATAATGTTATGATATCCCAATAATGAAATATCAACCACTGAGTGTCTTCACATTTTAATATGAAACCCCTAATCAGATTCCTGGGGAAAGAAAGACTAAAAATTCAGTTATTTTGCAGATGAAAATATAGTAATGTCAAATATGAAGGTATTAAAATCTGAAATCAATGCTTAACTTATCTGTGTCAAAAAAATAAAAGAAATTTTTAGCCTATTACTATTTCACCTTCAGCTCAGTCCTATCATGAAAATTTCTAATTGGCTAGGAGGAAACATTCCTTTCAGAAGTTATTTCTCTAGCTATCTTCCTTGGAAATGTATATTGTTTCCTAAAAATTTCAGAAGTTGTGTTAATTCTAAGAGTCTGATAAGTCTTCTGTATTAATTAATTGCAGAATTTAATAAGACATACTTATTTTTTCAGTCTTGCCACCATCCCTGTCAAATGTTAAAAATAAACCAGTTTCTGATGTATAGTAGTATATCTTAAGACTTTCAGTCAAAAAATTAATTTAAACCTGTATTCCAATCTGTATTCCAATGGCAGTACTAGAGACACAGAATCTAAAAGATAAATGGAGAAAAATTTAAAAAAGAAACAGAACAGTATCAGAGGTTTCTACACGATTTCTCAGACCTTTCTTGCTTCTTAGGCCAGGAATTATCTTGGATCCCTTTTTATACATGTTAATGTTTCCTTGAAATTTGTTATCCAGTAAGTTAAACTTGGGGAATGTCAGGATGGGAACATTAGTAAATTCAACAATTGTCTAGGGATGTGTGAATGATGGTCATTTTGTCATCTCTTCAAAATCTACAAGTCTCTATATTATATATCCTGTTTAAGAGTCATAGCTGCATTCTGTGCAAAGATGATACAGTTTTGATAACTATTTTAGGTGGAACTAGAATATCACTATCCATATTTTTTTTTAATTTAAAATATATTTTATAGCAGTTTCAGATTCACATCAAAATTGAAAGTTAGATTTTTCATATACACCTGCCCCCTAAATATAGTCTTCCCCCATTATCAACATCACTTACTACAATAGTGCATTTGTTGTAATTAATGACCTTATTTTGATAGATCATCATCAGCCAGTCCATATTTTGCCTTCCAGTTCACTCTTGATGTTACATATAATTTGGGTTTAAACAAATGTGCAATAACATATATCCATCTTTGCAATATCATAGAATATTTCCATTGGACTAAACTTCCTTTGTTCTCAGCTGACTTGACCTTGCCCTGATCCTACCACTGGAAACCACTAATCTTTTTACTGTCTCCATAGTTTTGTAATTTCCGGACTGTCATGTAGTATGTATCCTTTTCAGATTGACTTCTTTTACTCTGTAATATGCTTGTAAGTTTCCTCCGTATCTTATCATTGCTTGATAGCTCATTCCATTTTAGTACCGAATAATATTCCATTTTCTAAATGTAACACAACTTATTTATCCATTTCCTACTGAAAAACATCTTGGTTGCTTCCAAATTTTGCCAATTATGAATAAAGCATCTATAAATATCTGTTGTGCAGGTTTTCTACAGATATGTTTTCATCTCTTTTGAATAAATACCAAGGTGCATGGTTGCTGAATCATATGGTAAGAATATGTTTAATTTTTTAGAAAACTGCCAAACTGTTTTCCAGAGTTACTGTACTATTTTGCATATCCACTGACAATGAATGAAAAATCTTATTATTCCACATCCTTGTCAATAGTTAGTGCTGTCGGTGTTCATTATCTTTCACATGGGTGTATAGGGAATGTCATACTCTTGAAAAAGAAAAAATATATATATAATAATATATGGAGCTATATTTCTGTTTTATATATGAAATTTTAAAATTCCTACATTATTATCACAGAAATGATAGCTAGAGAAAGTTCAGCCTTAACTCCAAATTTATTATCTTTCATCCTTCCTACTTTTGACTAGCAAACTGGAATAAGTGTAACAAATATTTATACATTAGAAAGTTTTAGAATATGTATATTTAAAATGAAAAGTTTCAGTGAGTATAACAAATGTCTACATAGCCATCATCTTTTTTTTTTTTTTAAAGATTTTATTTATACATACAAGCTGGGGTACAGGCCAGAGGCATGGGGCGGTGAGAGGCTTCACCAGAGACAGAATGGGGAGCAGAACAGGCAGATCAGAAATACACTGCTGAGGGGAGCAGCGGGTGAGGCAGGAGAGGTCTGCCGCACCATGTGGGATTCTCCCCGGCTGGGCGTCGAACTCGCATGGCGGGCTGCCCACAGCTCCACGGCACAGTGCGTAACCGCTGCACCACCAGGGAGGCCCTACATAACCATCATCTTTAAAATTGTCATCTAGCACAGTACTACAATTCAAATTGTTTTACAGTGAGTCCAAGATGTTATATTATTTCTACTCAATTTATATTTTCAGATATCTCTAATGTTTATATAAGATGAATGTTTTATATATCTATTATAGTATTGTAAAATATAACTAACAATGATCTCTTAATATTTAACCAGTGATCACATTTCCTATATTATCACATAATCAGTACTTTGTATATTATTATTCAATAATTACTTCATTAATTATGTTTGTATGTCAGAATTCCTCTAAGTCTGCTCTGTCTTCTCTCTTTGAGACTCCATTTACTTCTATAATTTAGTCACATAAGCCACCTTTATCCTATTTCCATATTAATGAAAACAAGACAAACATTTATGTAGTCATCAGTCTTATTTTTATTTTGCTCAATTGTTTTTTTATCTTCATAGTGGTCCATAATTCACAAAAGCTTACTTCTGAGTGTAATATGGATAAAAATACATCACTGTTTGGTCCTTGATTCCCTACCCTACTTATTCTTATGGTTTTGTCTGTTTTTTACACTGAATTTTTGGAATAGTATGTAAACAGCAGACTCAGTATCTTACTAATTGTAATATAAAAATACAAAATAAATAAATAAATAAATAAGTAGTCCAAGAGACTTTCCAGATTGGTACTGTTTAGTTTGCAACTAAAATGCCAATAGATGTAGTTATTGCATTTGAAATTGTCCTACTAGTATAGGAAAACGTTTTGGGCCTCCCTGGTGGCTCAGCGGTTAAGCTCTGCGCTGTGGAGCTGTCGGCAGCAGCGATGTGAGTTTGACGCCCGGCTGGGGAGAATCCCACATGGTGTGGCAGACCTCCCCTGCCTCACACGCTGCTCCCCTCAGCAGTGTATTTCTGATCTGCCTGTTCTGCTCCCCACTCTGTCTCTGGCGAACCCTCTCGCCGCCCCAAGCCTCTGGCCTGTACCCCAGCTTGTATGTATAAATAAATAAATCTTAAAAAAAAAAAGAAAATGTTTTAATTGGCCATAGCACTTCTAGAAATGTTTGAGTTAAGAAAACATTAGTTCCCATGCAATATTTTAGAGATTGAAAAAGAATAAAATAAAATGGAAATATTAATTAAAATCACAAGTGTTAAAGATAAGTGAATTTACATGACTAGATGAAAATGCCAACTTGAGACATGGAACTAGATAAGAAAGATAAAAAAAAATTCCAGTGGCACTGTAGCCATCAAGATTGAGCAGTATTCTACCTTATAATTGAGTCTCAGTGGGACAATTCTTACATCATTCACTATGACTGTTTCAGTAAGCTCCTGTTAAAGTTAACAAACTTGAACTGCACTGACAATTCATCACTCAAAGGTGAACATCGACTTAGTAGAATGAAACAAAAGCATATTTTTGTGGAAAGGGGGTACACTAATTTTAAAAATATATATACACTTAATCAGGATTAAAATATCAGTACATGATCTAGAGTCTGTTCTAAGGAAAATTATTGTATCACTAAGATTTTTAAATAGCTCACCTATTCAGATATCCAGAAATTATTTTGTTCTCTATATGACAATACATGAATTATGAAACATGTCTATATAGTAAAGTGTGTGAACCAAATGCAGTGTGTGTGTATGTGTGCATGTACATGTGTGTATGTGTGTGCATGTGTGTGTATACATATATATATATATTATAATGATAGTGATGCAAGAGGGTCGTTGTGTGTCGAAGCAAAGGCAGTCGCAACAAAGAAGGTTAAATTTTTGGCTTAAAACCTAGAGACAGGAAAGTTACTCTTATAAGCTGGAAAATCTGACTGCTTATGTCCCTCTCATTCTCGTTGATATGGTCCAAATGGGGTTATCAATTTTCTGGTCTAAAATCTCAGTTTTAGGGCCTCTCTAAAACTAAAAAAATATCAACTTATAAAATATCTCCAAGACTTCATAATGTTTATAACATGCACTCAGTATTTTCATGGTGAATTAATATAAACCACAATCATCAAGTACATTCCTGTTGTATCTGTGTTTACTTTTCCATAATTTCTTTGTCTACTGTAGTATTTAATTTTACTTAGTTATAAAAATTTCTAAAAATTGCTAGTAGACGATTAGCTTTATACAATTCTATTGATATAGCTAACTTTAACACTGATGATATTTATATATAAATATAAATAATGTGTATACTCACATCAAGCTAATGAAAGTAAAATATAAGTTAATGACTTTAGTATGCTTGTTTAATTGACAAATAGTGAAAGGAAACTCACCCTGATAAACAGTGGTTCATGTTATATCTGTTTGTGCTCCAAAAATTCTTGTTAAATAAATAATCCAGATTTTTTATACTCCACTTTATCTCTATGAAGGAACTTTAAATTATCTTATAATCAGGTTTCTTTCTCCAAGTTTATTTGCTTTTAAAAATTTGTGGTTCCACTATGGAAAGCTATATGGCAGTTCCTCAAACTGCTGAAAATAGAGCTTCCATACAGCCCAGCAATACCACTGCTGGGAATCTACCCAAAAGACACAAAAACATTAATCCAGAAGGACACACGCACCTCTATGTTTATTGCAGCATTGTTTACAATAGCTAAGATATGGAAACAACCCAGATGCCCAAAAATAGATGACTGGATCAAGAAGATGTGGTACATATACACAATGGAATACTATCCAGCAATCAAAAAAGACAAGCACATGCAATTCACAGCAACATGGACAGAGCTAGAAAGGATCATGCTCAGCAAAATAAGCTAGAAAGAAAGAGAAAAAATATGGAATAGTTTCACTTATAGGATGAATATAGGGGAACCAAACAAGAAATCAGGAGGAGAAAATAACAACAACAACAAAACCAAAACAAAACTAGCAGACAACCAGAAATGAGAGCCATTCAGCGAGGGAGGGGGAGAATTAGGACTCAAAATGGAGGAGAAAAGAGCACAAAGAACCATGGTGATGGTTCACTGGTGAATTGGTGGTGGTTAACCAATGGGAAATACACCATAATGTAAAAGATATAAATAATATATATATAATATTATTATATATAATATATAATCATATATATATATTATATGATATGTATTATATTATATAATCATATACAATATATATTATGTATATTATATATAAATATAGTGTGTGTGTGTGTGTGTGTGTGTGTGTGTGTGTGTCTGTGTGTATAAATAAAAGTACGGTTCCAAAAATGATGAAACGTTAAAAAGATCATCTATCATTGTAATCATCTATTGTTGTATCACTCTGATTCATTGACCTTTTTTGTTAATACTGTTAATAATGTAGGTCTTTTATTATATTGAGTGGTTACACATAGGGTTTTATCTCTGAAGTATTTTGGATTGTGTGTTTAGCACTTTTCTTTTGATTATTTGACAGAGACTGCTTTCTCTGTCTAGCTCTTTTTTGTTTTGGACTATTTGTCCTGCTTCTCATTCCTACCAGATGCCATAGACATATAAAACATACATATCATTCACAGAAGAAACATAGCAGTCATGCATATTTTATCACTCCCAAAACTCTTAAATCATTTCAGATAAATTCAGTCAATTATAACTTTTGTAAAACAAATATGACATTTATTTACTTTTCGTTGTGGTAACTGATTTGTAACACTATATTTTAGGAATTTAGCTTCACCCTGCTTCAAATGTATGTTACCACACACACAGTCATCCCTTTTTGTGCTTCTTTTTTCTTTTGGCTATTGAGTAATTTAAATTTATGTCTTTCCCATGTGCAAATTATTCTAATAGCTGCCATCATCATCATCATCATTATTTTATTATTATGAATAACAATTGTGATGATTTTGATACTTTAATGTGACTCCTTGCCTCTTCCAGCAAAGATTCTAACAACCTTGAAAGTATTTTTTTCTTGCTCTAAAACACAGATACAGCTTTCCTCCAAGAGGTGTCAAAAAAGCTGCCATTATATCATTCATTATTTCAGAAATCCATCTTTTTTTTTTTTAACCCATCTATCTGTCATGTGCTTATATTGACTTCTCAAAAACAAAACCTTACATTGACGTATCTTATTTTTATCACAGGGCATTCTTTAATAAATCAGCAGTAGACTAGAGTTAATGAAAAAAACAGTACAAGAGAAAGTTATAATGTAAGTCAACACATGGAGAAGATAACCACGAAAAGCATAACATATAGTGTTAATTATAAAAGGAAGGAATAAATAACATATTAAACAAAGTCCCATGGAATCATTGGGTTATAGCCCCATATGAGAGTCGGATAAGTGTGAATTTGTTAAATTTCTGCTTAAATTATTAAGGAATGCTTTTAAATAAATTGGTAAATATACCAAAATAAAACTAGAGTACTAGGAGGAGGGGGAAAGGCAGAGTATTAGATAATTTTATTTTATTTATTTATTTTTTTTTAAGATTCATTTTTTATTTATACATACAAGCTGTGCTACAGGCCAGAGGCGTGGGGCGGCGAGAGGGTTCACCAGAGACAGAGCGGGTAGCAGAACAGGCAGATCTGAAATACACTGCCGAGGGGAGCAGCAGGCAAGGCAGGAGAGGTCTGCCGCGCCATGTGGGATTCTCCCTGGCCGGGCGTCGAACTCGTATCGCTGCTGCCGACAGCTCCACAGCGCAGTGCTTAACCACTGCGCCACCAGGGAGGCCCCAGTATTAGATAATTTTAGACCTTCACAATGGAACCAGAGGAAATGACAAAAGATGTGTTAGAAATACAGGTTAAAAACTCCCTTCAGGGCCTCCCCGGTGGCGCAGCAGTTGGGCGCTGCACTGTGGAGCCTTTGGCAGCAGTGATGCAAATTCGACGCCCAGCCAGGGAGATTCCCACATGGTGCGGCAGACCTCTCCTGCCTCGCCCGCTGCTCCCTTCAGCAGTGTATTTCAGTTGATCTGCCTGTTCTGCTCCCAACTCTGTCTCTGGTGAACCCTCTCACCGCCCCACACCTTTGGTCTGTACCCCAGCTTGTATGCATAAATAAATAAATCTTAAAAAAAAAAAACTCCCTTCAGAATCCAGTTTGCCAAACTACTCTTCGAGTGCACCTTCATCATTTAACCTTGCTTATGAACTTACATGCCAGTTACCTTCATGAGTCAACCCAAATTTTCAGTCAAATGTCGGTGGAGAGTGAAAATTCTCATGTATGGATAAACCCATGATCATGGGCCTCCCTGGTAGCTCAGGGGCTTAAGACTCAGAACTATGAAGCTACCTGCTGCCACTGCAGCATGATTTTGATCCCCGGCCAGGGAGCTTCCCACATGGCACAGCAAACCTCTCCTGCCTCACGTGCTGCTTCCCTCAGCAGTGTATTTCGGTCGATCCGCCTGTTCCGCTCCCCACTCTGTCTCGGATAGTCCTCTCACCCCTCCTCCCACACCTATGGCCTACACCCGAGCTTTTGTATGCATAAATAAATGAATCTTAAAAAAAAAAATAAACCCATGTTTATAAAATTCAAGAGTAAAAATGAACAATGAGGAAAAACTGCTCATTGAAGAAATAGAACTAATTAAAAATACAAAAAGTTTTAAATTTTGGAAAAATACAATGTATAGCTTCAGAGAATTTGGGAAGAATATGGAATCCACATAAATAATAGGATGGTGTGAATAAAGAAAAATCTTCAATAATATAGCAATCCTGGAATGCAAAAAAAAAAAAAAATCCTAGATTTTAAAAGACATTGAATTGAATATTTCAATCTCTAAATTTTCTTTCTGCAAGGTAATATTTGAGACAGTTCCAAAATATAGATGAAAAATTTACTTACTCTTAACCAAATTATTTTTTTTTATTTAACAAAAATCCTACTAAAGAGCTTTTGTAAAAGTTATGGGTTTATAAAAAAGAATGAAATTTATAATTGCCCAAAATAATGAATCATTGAAAACAAATGTGTTCACCAAATTGCATTAGAAATAATGAAAGCTTCACACAAATATGTAGTATTGACATGTCAGTTCTAAAAAAGTTGTGCCCATTGTTAATAGAAAACAAAAATTAATGAAAAAATTTTAAGACATTGTAAATAATTGTGCAAAATAAATAGTTTTAAAGTACAATATAGGTAGGAAAAGAACAAATGTTAATCAAGTTGTTATTTTTCTCTGATGAGGTATCTTAGACTATAAGGGAATTTTTATATTCCATGCATGTTAGTTAATTTCTATTATATTTCTTATTCACAACTGCACGTTTTAACTATAAGCATGCAATGTAAAATTATTTTCAAAAACATTATGAAGGAACTTATGAAACCAGCAAATTAGAAAATGATAGATTCTAAATCAACCTCATTTAATAGATCATAGTGGGGTATTACAACATTATAAGTGCGAGAAGGAATAAAAGAACTTTGTCAGATTTCAAAGACAAATAGGTCTCCAATGACTTATTTTGGAATTGCTGCCCTTTCCCTACTTTCTAGTGTCTTTAAATTACAGGATACAGATTTTACTCCAACTATTGTTAGCCTGTGTTTTGTCTCAGTAATAAGATGTATATTTCCTATCTAAAGCAGACATGGACTGGGCATGAGAAATAGGAAGGAACCAGAGAAAAAAGCATCTACTAGGTGTCAGAGTATGCAAAATTTTCTGGAAACTTGACTTGAAGACATTTAAAGAAATAGAGGGTTACTTGACTTCTCTTTGGCTAAGTTTAAAAGGTTTCTGACTTGGAATCAGTAAGGTTCATTGAGGAGAACTCATAGTTTTAATTTTTATGAGACATGATTGGGGCAAAAAGTAATTAATTATATTCAAGAACTCTTATCATAATTTTATGCTTTATTTTTAATTTACCTGCAATAAAATACTCCTTATAATCCATGCATACAATATATTTACTTCATATAACAAGTCTGTATTCCATAAAAAGTGGAATACCATCTGTATATTCAATGAATGCTCAGTTAAATTATTAAGGCTAGTTTTACCTATTCTTGACCTCAAAATAGAAACTTGCAATGCTTATATTTATTTGATTAATTTTTTCCTCAGCATTAGTCTTGTTTCTTTACTTTTTAAACTATAGGGGAGTGCTTTCAATCATTTCCAGAGTACGGACCATATGGCATAATATAATAATCAGCAAATTAATAATCTAAACAGTTTATTATGAGGTTTTTTCCAGAGATTATGCTATATAAGAGTGTCTATTATCACCTTTAATAGTCTAGGCGAGAATTCAAGACTACTCACTTATTTGCAGTTGACAAATATGCAATACGCAATCATTGTCGAAGATACTTTCTAATGTGGTCCTTGCTTACATTTTTTTTTTTCAATTTGAACCACATTCCCTTTTTAGTCTTGAGACACTTATTTTTCAGTTTCAGCAAGAATCATACATCCTCGCATCCATATAAATGTCCTTCCATATCTTTCAGCAGATTTGGGTTCTGTTTCTATAAGTAAAGCAATGCATTATATACATCATGGAGTATTCACTAAATGAATATTCATTCATCATATGATGAATATGTCTGCTTTTTCCTTACTATATTCCCAACCAGAAACTGGCATATAAAAAGACATCCAAATATATGACTCAAAATAAATTCATATAACTGATTATTAAGTAAAAACCTCAAAATTATAAGACCAAAATATGTTTTATCTATTTTTATATCATGCATGATGGCAAGCATTTAGTTGTTTTATATTTAAAAGAGACAATATTGCTATATCCAATAATAGTCCTGCTTAAAAAATGTGTAATCCATATACTACATCTTACAAAATTAAAATAATGACCTCAAAAGAACATGAGGAATAATCATGTCAGGTATTAAATAAAGGTGCAATATGTAAGAGGAATGCACACGCAACTTTCACACTGAGAATATTTGATGAACTTAATGAAATTGAACTGTATTTGTGAGACCTCACATGGAGAAAAATGTAAGTACCACAGGCCACTGAAAGTAGAAAATGCAAGATATCCTCTCCTATGAAGAGAGATCCCAGAACGCTATATCATCTGTACATGGATGAAGAGAAATAAAACTGTGATTATCAGCGTACTGTAAAGAGATTTAAAGTATATATGTTTTAACATGGAACAGAGATGGAGAAATTCACTTAAAGTATATAGCCTGATTGTTTGTGTGTGTGTGTTTTTTCTTAAGACTTTGCAACATCTTGTAAGGATTTGACTTAAAATGATTTCAGAAATGTTAACTCAACAAAGGAGATTTGAAGAAATGAAATCAATTTTTCTTAGAAAAACCACCATCACATCATATACTAAAGAATTTCAGTGTATAAAATTCTCAAGGAAACAAACAGTTCATGGACAAAATATAATTTTAATATTTTTAAGATAATTTTGAAATGAAATAAAGCATAATGATCTAGAACCAAGAGAACCTTGAAGCAAAGAAAACAGAACTAAAATGACTTAGAGTGTAAAATTAAGCAAAATATATCTAAAACTCAATTATTTAAAAAAATATTCAGAAAACTAAGAAATATACTTGAATTTACTCACAAGTAAAAACAAAGTAATGGCAAGCACACATTGTAAAAATTAGGTGATACAAATAATTGAAAATATATTATTTTGTATTAAAAACTATTGATTCATTAGAATATTATGTAACAGTGATGGCAAATTTAGCAGGAAAAGGATATAAAGATATCATACAGAATGTAGTCAGAGGAGGAAAAGGAAGGTAAAAAGTTGAATAGCTGATTAAAAAATACCTAAAAAAAAAAGCATATCAAAATTTTAACTGGTCTCACAGGAAAGAGAGAAAAGAAGAGAGATGGGGAGAAAGAGGGGAAGGAGGAGGAAAGAGAAGGGGAGGAGTAGGAGGAGACGGAAGAGTATCTATAATTGAAGACATGGAAAATTCATGAAAGTCATCTTAAAGGTCATTCAATTCAGAGGAAGAGAAATATGAAGAAATCCACATCAAATCACATGATTGCATTTCTGACTAGGTGATAATAATGTTGGTCTTAAGATGATACTTTGAGAACCACTGATGGAGAAAGTATAGCACCTAAAGGACAAAAATTCAAAAGATGTTGCTATAATGGAGCAACAATTAGAATGGATGTTGTTTTTCCATAATGATAATGGAAGCCTGAATATGACAAGTTATTTTTTGAATGTGCTGAATATAAATAAGTGTAAAGCTACACAGGAAAATAATATATTGGGAATGAGAATGAAATCTATTCATTTTCAATGTCAAAAATTAAAAGTAAAGATTTATTAAAGGAAAAGCTAAAGTATATATTTCATGAAAGGGGAAATGAACTTAGGGGAAAACAGTATTTAATGCAAGTAGGAAGGTGTAAAAAAATAGAGTGGCAAATATATAGATAAAACTAAATAAACTAGCTTGTTTTGAATGCTAATAATTTAGTGAGGACCTTAAATTCCAAAATTAAAGAGCAATTTGTGGGTATACATGTGAGAAAATGATGAATTCAGATATAGGCTTTACTCATGAGGAAAATAAAGAAAATTATTAACACAATAGTGAATTAAGCTAATTACACTTGCTATAATTACTGAGCTATCTGCTAAATAAATTGAAATAGGGAACATAACTTACAAAAGAGCAGTGAAAATAATTGAGTGATTTTTTAAAAGCAGTCTACTCAAATGAGTGCAAGTAAGAGAAAAATGTATAAAACGTGAAGGCAGTATGAAGTAACATGTAAAGTGAACAAATGTACGTACTAATCATTATAATAATTCTAATTTGATGTACTAAATGCCCCAGTAGTAGAAAAATTTAGTATACTGCATTAAAAAACAAACTGTTCACAAGGAATATGGATAAAATACGATTTGCACAAAATTTGAATTCAAAGGAATAGTTCAAATTGCACCAAGAAAATTCTGACCAAAAGAAGGCAGGTATAACTATTTTAAAAACTACATTAAGCTATATTATTTATATTAAAAACTATATTAACTATATTTTAAAAGATGGTCTATTATTATACTTAGAAAGATATAGAATGTTTTTACAGGAAAGATAGTAATAAAGTGTTCCTTTTACCAAAATGATAATAAACATTTCTTAGTACATAGAATGATTCCAAAACATATAAAGTAGGCCTTAACAGAATTACTAGAAAAAATGAAAAAATATATCTTCACAGTGGGAGATATTGACACAGCTTTCTTTCAAGAAATGACAGAAAAAGTATAGATGTCAGTGTGATAGGATCATTTGAATAAGAGGGCTAAGGGAATAACACATTTGTTTTAATTGGCCAGAGAACATTGAAGTCCCAAGAGCAGAACAAACAATTCTCTGTCATGCTTAAAACATTTAAAATTTATCAATTATAGTCCTCCCTGGTGGCGCAGCGGTTAAGTGCTGCGCTGTGGAGCTGTCAGCAGAGGCGACGCGAGTTCGACGCCCGGCCGGGGAGCTTCCCACATGGTGCAGCAGACCTTTCCTGCCTCGCCTGCTGCTCCCCTCAGCAGTATATTTCTGTCGCTCTGCCTGTTCTGCTCCCCACTCTGTCTCTGATGAACCCTCTTGCCACACTATGGCTCTGTTCTGTACCACAGCTTGTATGCATAAATAAATAAATCTTAAAAAAATTATCAATTATTTGAACACAGATTTTCAGCACACAAATATCAAAGAATTTAAAAAAACATTTTCACAGAAATAAAATTATGCTAAATATTAATTGCAGATTGGTAACTAGAAATCTCATGTTTGAAAATTAATGAATCAAAGAAAGAATCATAGTGTAATTAGAAAATATTCTGAGGGCCTCCCCGGTGTCGCAGCGGTTGAGCGCTGCGCTGTGGAGCTGTCTGCAGCAGCGATGCGAGTTTGACGCCCTGCCGGGGAGAATCCCACATGGTGCGGCAGACCTCTGCTGCCTCGCCCGCTGCTCCCCTCAGCAGTGTACTTCTGATCTGCCTGTTCTGCTCCCCACTCTGTCTCTGGTGTCTCTGTCTCTCCCTCTCGCCGCCCCACGCCTCTGGCTTGTACCCCAGCTTGTATGTATAAATAAAATAACATCTTAAAAAAAAAGAAAATATTCTGAATTTAATAAATAAATAAAAAATCTGGGATGCAGCAAAGAGTATCTTTAGAGGAAAAATTAGTCTGTTATGTAAGGATGAGGAGTCTCTTTGACTGCTTAGCTATTATAAAAAACGTTTGAGGTGGAGAAGCATTAAGAGACTGAATGAGAAGTTTCCTACTTTAATATTCTTAAGTCCCAGTAAAAATTAGAATTTTTTTTTTAAGAATCTGCCAGGTCAAGTCAGTCTTTCCTCAGCATTTCAACACATATGGAGCCTCATTTTAGTCTCTTAGCCTGAGAATACTTGGATAAAGCTGTTCAAATTAGGAAGGAAGAAAACAATTCAAAAGAACAGTCCTAGTGAGAATGCATGAGAGCTATCTTTCTTACTTAAAGCAGAAATTTGCTAGTAAGTCCACTTCCCTATCTGTTAATGTTAATATCTAAAGAAATATTTTAAAATTGTATGACTAATAGTTGTTTGAAATCTATTACTATTAAAAAAATATTGTCAAAACTGGGCCTCCCTGGTGGTGTAGCAAGTTAATAAGCATAGCACTATAAAGCTATCCAGAGCCACTGCAGCTCTGGTTCGATGCTTGACTGGGGAGATTCCCACATCGTTCAGCAGACCTCTCCTGCCTCGCCTGCTGCTGCCCTCAGCAGTGTACTTCAGCCAATCTGCCTTTTCTTCTCCCCACTCTGTCTCTGGTGAATCCTCTTACCACTCCCCACCTCTGGCCTGCACCCCAACTTGTATACATAAATAAATAAATCTTTAAAAAATATTGTCAAAACTAACAAATTTTATTTTTTTAACCCTGATTTAACATATACTAAATTTGTTTTGGTCCCAGAATGTTAAATCTGATTCTTCCCTAAATACAGTTTTAATCTATACAACTGAATGACAGCTCTTTTTTTTTATTGTTTTTGTTTTAAATTCTTATTAAATGCAAATCTCCATAAGCAAATAGTGAATAATCCTTTATTCAACATGCAGGTGTTTATAAGTAATCTCTTGTGCATGTTATCTTACTAAATCTTTTATTAGATGCACAAAGATGTCAAACTAAGTAGGAATGGTAGTTTTTTTTTGTTGATTTACTTTAAAGTTCAAACTTCTAGAAAGCAATTATGAATTGTTAAATGGGAATTATGTTGGATAAGCAGACAAAGCAAAAAGGTAAACAGAATGACATTTAAAAAGAAAAATTATTATTTTTAGCACAACATGCTGGCATTTAAAATAGTGATGAATATGTTAGAAATGAATTTTCTAATAAAATAACCCTGAATGAAAACAATTTAAACCAATTAATGATTATGTATTATGTGCCAGCCACTCTGCCATATACATTTGATTAGAGAAGGGAGAAGAGAGCAATTCTGTCGTAGAAATGTTTGAGATAATGAGAGAGCGTTTCATAAACAATAAACAATATAAAGAGGTATCTATAGTAATGGAGTTATTTATAAATTTTGAATACAATTCAGAATTTGGTTTTTAAAATGAAATGCTAAGAAGATAGAATTTAATTAAGTTTTAGATATGAAAAAGATAAAAGGAAGTTGAAATACTGTGTAAAATTGAAAAAAAAAAGGAAGTTGTTTATTATTATTATTAATGTGATTTTGGCTTATAATGCTATATAGAATTCAGAAATGCATAATCCCACCTCTTCAAATATGTTGCACTAGCCCCACCACCAAGACACCTCTAACCCCCACTCGCTGTCTGTTGCGCCCCTTCCCACCTTTGTTCTTCCTCTTTCTCCTCCCAGATTGGTAGCCTTAGTTTTATAGTCAGAATTCGGGATTTGCTTTTTGTTTGGTGTTGTCTAACTCTGTTTTGTTTCTCTGTATTCCACATATGAGGAAAATCATCTGAAATTTTTCTTCCCCCATAGGATTAATTTCACTAAATTTAATACTCTCCAGTTTCATTCATGCTGTCACAAATGGCAAGTTCATCATTTGTTGTAACTGAGTATATATGCCACATCTTCCTGACCCAGTCATTTGTCGTTGGTCATTTAGGTTGTTCCCATACATTGGCTACTATTAATAAGCGCTGTAATGGACATAGGTGAGTACACATGCCTTTGATTTAGTGTATTTGTATTCTTCATGTAGATATACCTAGGAGTGTACTTGCTGAACTATTTGGTAGATCTATGTTTAATAATTTGAGATACATCTATACTGTTTTCCATAGGTGCTGAACCAGTCTACATCCCCACTAATGATATAAGAAAGTTGAAAAATATGTGACCTATCTAGAACTGTACTATTTGAGACAGTTATAATTTGCATAATTATTATAATGAGGAAGAAAAAAACTCAGGTTGGGTATGGGTAGGAGATGGCCTGGTTGGAAGGTTTTTACCCTTGCACTTAGAACTGCAGTATACAATCTAAAGCAGAGACACAGAAAGAAACAATAACTGGACTGTTATCATAGGTAGTGAGAAAGGGAGCACTAAGAGAGAGAGACAACTGATAGGCCAAACAAGGCAGGTTGCAATCCATCCTACCCAGATGGTGTCCATGTAGCACAGTCCAACCCAGAGCCATAAGTGGAAGATGGTGGCTGTCTGCTGAGCAGAAGCTTAGAGGAGAGGAGGGAGCCCAGTGTATGTGCAGCGTGGTGACTGGCCCACTGAGGAGAGACTGGAGGCAGCAGTACATGTGGAGGAAGAGTCTGACCACATGTGGGAAGAGCAGGCCCTCTGAAGCTAGAGCACAGGGACAGTCCGGAACTAGAGACGCACATGTGGAAGAGCTGGAGGTGAGGAACTAGAGAGGAAGGAACTGGAGTCACAGACATAGTCATTTACCACAAAGAGACCCCCCCACCCCGAGTGGATTCTGGCTTTTAAACCTTCATGGCTACTCTGCTATACCCCTTGGCTGTAACTGCCGACCCCTCTCACTCCTGCAAAAGTAATATTGGTATATTAGTCTGATTCAATTCTGAAACTTCTGTCATCCTTAGTGCATTTATAGACATTTTATAAAAAAGTCTTATTTTCATAGTTAAGTCACAGTAAGCTATTCCCTTTGCTTTACTGAGATCCCAATTTATACAGAATCCATTGACTTAGTCAATGCTTAGCTCTTCCATGCTTATGTAAAAACTATAATTATCCTTGTTTGGGGGAGGGAATACAATTTTCAGTACAGTTTCAAATGAGGAAAGACATTTAATTTGGAAGAGTAGATAAGTAAGACCTTTTTATTTGGAAGGAATCATTTTGCACTTTAAGAGAAAATTAAAGGTCAGAGACAAAGGGCATGTTTGGACTACTTTATGCAGAAACAATCCAGCTAATCACAGAAATTGAAAGAGAAAAATGTGAAGATGAGTTTTAAAATGTTCATCTTTATAGCAATAAGTTCACTCACATAACCATAACCTCTATTTGTACAGTCAATCTCCAGTGAAATTATAAAACAAATTTACCTTTGGAATCCTTTTGTTTCATTTCTCCTATTCCTTGTGGTAGTTAACTTTCATTTTCAAATCTTTCCCATTTCCATTGAGAATCTTCCATCAATATTTTTATGTTAGTCTTCCTTCTTCAGATATGGCTTTTTACATAGTCCTCTTATATCATTGAGTAGTTACCTTCTTAATTAGATCTAAATCTGGACCTGCTTGTTTCTCTTTTCTGTGTCTATATCCTTAGTCATACAATCAATTAGAAAATTTGGGATATTAAAAGAAAATTCTTTGAAGTGAAGCATGGTAAATATTTTTGACACCCGTGTAAGAAAATGAGCTGCTTTTCTGTATCAGTAACTTTCATCAAATTGAATTAGTGCTGTATTGCATTAGTTCTCTTTCCCACTATTATAACATGTGAATTCTTAATAAGATAATTTTGTACTATATTAGGCAAATTTAATATTCATGCATTATAAAGAAACTGCTAATATGATAGAAAACTGCTAGGAGGAGCAAACAATTTCATTAAAACGTAAATAAAGCTCACTTTGCATTTTTCCCCTGCTTGAATACCTGTCTATACTAATCAGATGGTAGGCAATGCAGACGATAGACTGGGCCCTAGAGACTTAACAGAACATCATCCACATTCTACCACAATCTGATGTCACCTTTCCGGCTCAAAATCTTTCTACTGCGTTGTAGTTGCAACTTTTTGGGACAGAATTATTTAGGATCTTTTAATTTAAAATGATCATGACTTGCTCTACTTTGTCCTGGCTTTGTTAATTTATGTCTATCATAACTGCAGAAGGAAGATATTTGTGAGCAGTAGAATAACTCACTGAATGTTCATGAGCTCTGAGTCAATAAAATGATGACACAAATTCCACATTCTTTTAATGTGACATCTGCTTCATCAGTTGAAAGAATTACAACCCTTGCTTTGAAGGAGTCTTAATGACACAGACTAAATTTTAATAGATAAGTAACTAAGATGAACATACTGTTCCCTTCCATGCATAAAGAGAACAGTATTTTAATTGGAATTGAATTAGACTTAGACTGTATGTTAAATTTTGCAGATCTTCAAATATTTTACTTAATTTGGCTTTAATGGCTTCACACACAATATTAAAAATGTAAAATAAAGCAAATTATTAGAAAACCAAATGAACAATATGTTCATTTGTTCCAGATTTTACTATAGAAAACAAAAAAATAAATCCTTCTTCTGTACATATTATTTTGAAGTTGATTAGCCCATGTGATTCAGCTGCTGCAAGTCAAAATGCAGGAAAATATATAAAAAATAATTTCTAGTTACTGTCTATTATACAAGTGTTAGAGCAAGTAGAAAACTTTCAGTGGAGAATAAATTAGGAATTATTAGACATGTTAATTCTGAGAAGAATGTTTAAAAGTTACACTCTGTAGAAAGTTTATTTTTAATATGTGTATATTTTATAAAATCATCAATGCATGTGTTTTTCAAATTTTATAGCTATTTATAGATATGTGTCAACTATAATTTATCAGATGCACTATTTATCAATTATCAGACTGCTGTGATTACCAATCAATGGAGAACAGAGGAAAAGTTAAACTATGTCAATATGGTTCTGACTATTTTTTGGTCCTTGAGTCTTAATTCAGGATGAACCCTATAAGTCTCTAAGGCTTGGCTATCAAAATCATTTACAAATAAAAAAGAAAGAAAAGAAAAGTAAGGCAAACATATTAACGTAAGACTTAGAAATACCATACAAAGGAAGCATATTGCCTAATAAGTACTGGTGCCAAATCTTCACCAATTATATTTACATAACATATTTACACTTGTTTTTTATGTGGATAGCCAAATGCTCAAATTATAAAATACAAAACCAAAACTATTGTTAATGGAAGTTTTGAAAAGAACACAAACATTTCTGTTACCATGTTTTTGTTCTTTTTTTATTTTAATTTTTTTAAATATTTATTTATTTATGCATAGAAGCTGGGGTACAGGCCAGAGGTGTGGGGTGGCAAGAGTGTTCACCAGAGACAGATGGGGAGCAGAACAGGCAGATCAGATCGACTGAAATACATTGATGAGGGGAGCAGCGGGCTAGGCAGGAGAGGTCTGCTGCTCCATGTGGGAATCTCCCCGGCTGGAGGCCAACCTCTGTCACGCTGCCCACAGATCCACAGTGCAGTGCTTAACCACTGTGCCACCAGGGAGGCCCATATTTTTGTTCTTTCAACGCTTAGACTTTACTTTAAAGTATGATATTAAAACTTGTTATGCACTTTAGACAGAAGTGAAGTTAATCCAGTTATAAGTTTAAACAAAATATTGTTATATATATACATTTTCAAAAGATCAATTGTATGATGAAGGATAACACTGGAATTTTAGTGGTGACCTTAATGTAGTATATATACACACAGGTTGGTTTTTACTAATGCACAAACAGAAATTTTTATAACGACATAAAGCATTGTTACTTTAATTACGTATGTTCTCATGTAATACTTGAACATTTTGGATTTTAAGATTATTATTTAAAACAATCAGTTGTTATCTACACTCAAAATGTTTTCACACACTCTTTTTCTCATATACAGTGAATTAACTCATGTTGACTCTTATTCTTAATGTTTTTATGTTTCTGAAGAAATTGACAAGGTTATATAAATCAAAGAATAGAGAGAAAAATGTTTAACCTCTAGAAAAATTTCTTAAACAAGTTACTGAGTTCATTGCATTTATCTGTTGAAATATTGAACTCAACAAAATTAAATTTGATTAAATTTGGGGATGTATGATACCAAATTAAAGAAATATTTGTAGAAATAGAATACAATACCATAAATAAAAATAAGTACCAAAACTGAACTACAACAAGCCAGTAAATTGTCATGAAATCAAATTAAAAATTATTCAGCTGACAATTATGTAAATGAGAATTGCTGCATTTCCAGATCTTTTGCAATTTCATTGCTGAGATAAATTTTATTTTTTATTTTTTTTTAATATTTATTTATGCATACAAGAGCTGGGGTGTAGGCCAGTGGGGGGTTGAGAGGATTCACCAGAGACAGAGTGGGGAGCAGAACAGGCGGATTGTCTGAAATACACTGCTGAGGGGAGCAGCAGGTGAGGCAGGAGAGGTCTGCTGTGCCATGTGGGAATCTCCCTGGTTGGGGATCCGACTTGTGCTGCAGTGGCTGCAAATGACTTCATAGTCTGAGACATAATCCCTTGTGCCACTAGGAAGGCCTGCTGGGGTAAATTTTAAAGTAAATCATACAATATGGAAAAATGGCAAGGTCAGGAGAAGACTCCAGTCTATCTCTGTCTTTCTTAATAAATTAAGGTAATTGGCAGAGTCTTACTGTTTATATCATTCTGTAACTTTTTCAGACTAACCTTCAAAACATCACATAGTTTATGCATATATTGTTATTTTGATTATTTATGATAAGTTGCTCCAATTATAGCAAATTGTAGCATCTGTGATTTCATTTATGGTGTTAAAGGAAAGTGATTACTGTATTACGAGGCGGTCATGCTCTAGAGTATAACAAAATGTGAAATATGACTAGGTTGAGCAAGTTCTTATTTTCCAGCGATGTGCTTTTCTCTGAGGAGCCACATCTTGTAGTTACCAGATGTTCCACAATAACAGTAACTCTGGAGTTGCTTAGTTGTTATAGCAAGACAATCTTACTACACAGGAAAAGATTGGCCTTTTGTCTGCTGGTAGAAAATGAAATTGGCAATTTTAAAGGCAGTTTCAACTGAGCAATGTGGTTTACGTTGATTAATCTAGCTCATTAGAATATTAGCTAGCCAATCAGAATCCATTTCTTACCATTTTCTAGTCTATGCCATATGTCTAGGTCATAAAAAAGCATTTTCTTTAATTTTGGCTACTAAGGAATTTGTATTAGAAAAGAAGCTGGCCTTTCCTCTTATCCACAAGTTTGAAAATAAGTTTTATTATAGTAGGAATGTTATTGTTCTAACTCAAATTTACTAAGGTGTAAAGACAATTGTGGAAAATAATTTGATTTTTTCTTTGTCCAACTCTCTTATCTCTTACTACTTGGTGATATTTTGAAAAGAAATAAGTTTTTCATAAACATGTCTGGTCTGTCCTACATATACTCACTATGCAAATTTGAATGAATGTCACATCCAAAACTGTGGGTAAAGAAATTACAAATCTATTGATCTGGGGGAAAAAAAAAAAACCATGTGATGTACAGAGTGAACAAATATCATAGACATAAAAAAAAGAGTCCCCACATTTCATCCCTAAAAATACATTTTTAAAAAATCACATTGTAGGATGACAACGGTAGGTGTCTTTCTACCTTGGAATAAAATAGACTAGAAAAGATTGGTAAAGAGTTTCCTTGGTGGAGTTCAGAGAGGGTTCTCTTGTTAGTGGATATCTACCATGTCCCAGCCATATAATAAAGAACACTGGCAATATGGCAATATATATTTAAACCACGAAGGCATATATACATTGATCCACCAGGAAGATCTTTGGATAGCTATAAAAAAATAAATAAAAGCATGAATAGATATGGTTCATTAAAAATATGTTATGTTCGATAAATTTTTTCTTAGTCCCAAAAACTGAAAGTAAATAAGCCCAATAGGGAAATGATTGGCACGTTTTCATCCCATGAAATATTAGCTATTTATATTAAAAAATGGTTAAAATTATGTTATTTAATTGGGAGAAATTTCCCCAAGGCTATTGAAAACAAGTTTCTGATAAGTGAAAATAATATCACTGACATAGGCATGTGTGTGTGTGTGTGTGTGTGTGTGTGTTTAGATTATTGTAAAAATCACAGAGGAAAATATGAAAGGATGTATTTAGTTGTAGATGAAGGGTGGATGATGACCAAAATGAAGGTAAATATGGGAGAAAATAAGCAAAAAGCAAATAAAAATATAGACAATTTAAAAGACTATAAACAAAATGCAATAACAACAACAAAACCCCCCCACCAGATATGAAATCCTGAATGTATTTGGTACCATTATCATTGTTATTGTTATATAATAACTTCATAATCAAGTCCTTTGTTAACTATACTATCTTAACCTGTGTTTTTCCATCAGTGTTTTTCACAGCATCAAGCTTTATCCAGTACAAACAGTGTTCACAATTTTATTTATTAGTGCTATTGTTATTTGCTATTTTCCCTTACAATTTTCTCAGGTTGAAAAAGACAGTGACAAAGTGACAATTTCATTGTGCTACACAACTGATACAGCTTTTAAACATTTGTTTCATGAATATTGTATGAATGAAAAAGAGGAAATGTAACCATTGTGTGTGTGTGTGTGTATGTGTGTGTGTGTGTGTAAAACAAATGGCATATAAATACCTAATAATATCATTGTATGTCATTGGGAAACTCAGATTGGAAATCAAGAAAAAGAGAAGCTACTGAAAGGCATTAGAAAGAAACCCAGAACTCCGGTGTAGTCCAATAGAAGCTTAGACGGCAAACAGCCTTGGGGCAGAAGTAGTAGTCATTTCTGACAAACACTGTTGAACAGGCAAGTTAAATGGGGAAAGAAAATTATCCACAAATTTGTCCTCATGGACATAACTTGTGATAAGATTATAAGACAAACGGTAGTCAACATAATAACTAAGAACCAAATTAGAAAATTCACCAATCAGAAGAAACACTGTTCTTATCCCAGATCAGGATCATGGAAACTATGTTGAGGCAAGTTTGAACCTTTGAGTGCTAGATTTGACAAGGCCTGGAATCATGAGAGCAGGGCTGAGACAGCCTCCACAGTAAAATGGGACTCAAGAGCTTATGACAGCAGTAAATATTTACAAGTATGAAGGTCTCTTAATACTTTCTTCAGCATCAGGGATATCATTGTGCTCCACAGCTAAATATTAATAGTCTGGAGTTAAGCACAGCAGAATGAAGGGGGCAGAAGGCAGACTAAAGTCAGTTTAAAATGGAAAGGAATGTATTGATAATAACTGTATTTAAATATTTTTCATTTTAGTGAGAAAAGAAAGTAGATCTTTCATCCTAGAGAGAGAGAACAGATAAGAGGGAGGAAAAAGAGGGAGAGAGAGAACAGAGCAGAGGGGAATTGAGGGAACAGGAGGGAGAAGAAAAGAAATATTGCAAGATTAGGGACAGAAGAGAGCATCAAAATTCAAAAATCATAACCAAAAGAAAAGTCACGGTGATTTCTTTCTAATTAGATACTTTGTTTATGAGAATCACTGAAAAATAGGTTTCCAATCATGTCGAAGGACATTTTACAAAGACTATGGAATTGTCTTACTATTTCCCGTTGAGTTTGCTGTCAGTCAGTTCCTACACTAAACATGTCGCAGACAAAACAAGCCTTTTAAGACAGACCAGTGGAAACTAAATTGATAATTAAAGTGTGTTTGTACATATATGACCTGAAAATGTAATAGGAGGTACCAAGGGAACAATAAAGGGTGATTGATACAGTTTATATTAGCATGTGATTCAGAAGTAAGAGGTTTGGATAAGGGCATGCCCACAAGGATGTGAATAGACAGATGTTAAAAAGGAGACTCAAATCTCACAGAGCCCACGTAGTCAAGATTTAGTTGAAGGACAAATTCATAATATTGATGTAAAAAAACACACTTTACAAGAAGAAATAAAATACTATGGAAATCTAATCTGAGCATATCAGCAACTGACATTATACTCTATATCCAAAGCCACAGAAAACCGTTTACCACAATCAACCATCAAATTGAGATATTTCAAAGTGCCTCTTACTCTGAAACATTCCATATATTTGTCATAGAATTGTGGGAAATGGGCACTTGTTTTGCCTATACAATCAGATGACATTCAAGTCACATAAAAGTAAATTGGCACATCCCCACATGCATTACTCCCCAGAGAAGAAAATTTGAAGACTCTCAAAAGAAAAGATTCCTCTAATAATAAGACATTCCATTAATTTATGTTTAGGTGGACATACATATTATTTCATTACCTGAATTTGTAACACTGTAAAGGATATAGCAGATCGTTGATGCTTCCATCATAGTTTAAAGTTAATTTTTTACCTCTGAAAAGTTCCACAAAACTGTAAATTAAGACAATAAAATTACAATTTATTGCTTAGTTAGTCAAGAAAAAGAGATGGACCAAAATTTCCAATATTAGGAATGAAGAGGGATATCACAACACTAATGATCCCAAAGATATTAAAAGTAATATAAAAGAACATTATGAATAACTTTCTCTCTATAAATTCTACAACATAGACCAAATGTCCCAATTCCTTGAAGGTCACAAACTAAAAAGACTAAGTTAAGAATAATTAGATAGTCTGAATTATCCTAAATGTGTTAGAGAAATTAAAATTGTAGTTTAGAAAAAACATTTTTAAAAAGGAAATTTGGAGCCAACATTGTTTACTAGTACATCCTACCAAACATTTAAGCAACAAATAAAACATTTCTATGGAAAAATTTACAGAAAATAGAAGGCGAAGTACTTTCTAATTCATGCTAAGAGGCAATATCCAAATACAAAAATCATGCACATTCATTTTAAACACACACACACACTTTGATCTGTTCATAAACCATTTGAAAAGGTGCTGATGCAATAGTGATGGATGGCTTGAGTGTCTGGGCTACTTGCCCATGCAGCTTACACATTAAATTTGCTGCTCAGACAAACCTATATATCTTCATCCCAGTATATCACTTCTATTTTTCTATAGATTGCTACTGGGCTAGTTCAACTTTATGACTCTAGGGTCTAAAATAACCCATTTTACCAGGAGGTAGTTTTGGATGCATAAATTATTGATGTCTTCAATCAAGTTTTCTACCAGAACCCCAGTGTCAAGCCAACTTGTGCTTTTTAAATGATGCTTAATTCTCTCCTCAGATAACATGGCCTGCTTCACAAGCCTAAGAGTTTATTCTGTGACTTTTCAACTGTGGCTTACCTTCAATTCTGCAGATTGTTTTACCATGTATACTAGATGGCTGTCTTCTAACACCTTAAAATGTGCTAAGTTCTATAGCCACAGTGGAGTGGTTCCTTGTGTCACAACATGCTCTTTTTCCAGTGCCTTTTCCTATAATAGATAAATCTCAAAGTGGGTAAATGTACTGCCTCTTTGTAGATCAGTCAGAACAGTTTTTCTGTCTGTAGAATCTGCTGCCTCTGAAGTCAAAACAAATTGTACAGGTTTTTGCTAAATTCTTACTGGTTGGAGGCAAAGGTACAATTTGTTCTCATATAAAGTTTTTATTTTATAAATCATCAATTTGATTTCTGATGTATATTTCTAAGAATTTTAACATTTGTGTAATAAACACTAAAGTTAGGATACAAAATAACATCACCTCTCATACCGTATTTGCTCATACTATTTATTTCTTTATGGTACTCCCCTAGTCCCAAATTCCTAGTAACCACTGATCTATTCTGCATCACCTTAGTTTTATCTTTGTTGAAATTTTCATATAAATGCAGACATAAGTATGATGTAACCATTTGAAACCAGCTTTTTTTCATTTAGTACATCTTTGATATCAATCCAATTTGTTGCATATATCAATGGCTAATTGATAATTGATAATTCCAAGAAAAGTTTCATTTATGTATGCAAATGTGTGTGTGTGTGTGTGTGTGTGTGTGTGTGTGTGTGTGTGTGTGTATCGGTTTGTTTACCTTTCATAGATTCATGAATTGAAGGATATTTAAATTACAGTGTTTTTTTATAGTCATGGATACAGCTGCTATAAACATTTGTGTATAGGTTTTTGTGTGAATATATTTTCATTTGTCTAGAGTAAATAGTCAAGAACTAGATTTCTGGGTCAGACAATATGCATGTTTACAGGAAATTTTATAGGAACCATCCACATGGTTGTACCAATTTATATACTCACTAATAATGTATTCCTAGTTCTACAAACCTCACCAGCAGTGAATGCCTGACATGGCCCAAACCACTAACCTTGAAAGGCTGGTTATTGTGCATTAATTAACCTGAATCTATTTTCCCATCTATAGAGTGATGTGTTTTAGCCAGTCTTCCAAGGCTACTTTTCACTTTTGCCTATTGCCAGTTGACATTGTGCCATCAGAATATCCAGATGGTACACATCCTTTTGGAAGATAATTTGTAGGTGGTGATGCAGATAACATAGCCCTTGGGTAAGACTATCAATAACTACTGCTGTCTGTCTTTTGTTAATGAAACTGCTCCTTGTATTTCTTCCTCATGAAATATATCTTAGGACATGTTTACGTGATAAACATAGCCTGTACCTAGGTCCATATTTATTATATTCTAGCAAAGATACTATATTTATCCCTGCAAATGCAATTATGATTGAGTTTCCTGAATTCCACTATCATCTTTCAGTATATATTTTGTTTCATGGGGGCACAGGCAATTATTAAATGCAGTCACAGTGGGGCAACATGAATTTGGATGAACTAAGTATGAACAACATGAATTAAGGATGACAGTAACCATTGTCATTCATCCTTGGGATTTTATTTTTGATTCAAAATCCTGTGCAAGTTGAGAGAAGCATCATAAACTTCTATGTTGCCTTCCCTACTGCAATATTTCTTACTCTATAGGTCAAGTAATCAATGTGGGAATTCTGCCAATTACCAAACATTTCCTTTATGGTTATACATTTGGGTACTAGGAAATGAATACTGTATAAGCCTATGAATCTGCTGACTGTATCTGAGCTGTACCGTCAGTCAGGTTATTTCCATAGTCTGACAGGGAGATTTAATATCTTTAGAAAATTAGGATAGTGAGGGCAACATAAATGCTTGATAAGTGTGTTTTATTTCAGGGACTTTTGCCACAAGAAATCACCCCCCAAACATTTAAGATTATTATTATAGAGCTGAAGTATCATGTAGAAAACAGACACTAGATTTCTATATAATTATGATGATGTAACATAAATTAGTTGATAAATGCAACCAATTGTATTCTTTCATTTACTTTCACTTACTGTTACTATTGCATAGTTAAATTTCAAGTTTATGTCTCAATTAGTTGTTTTTACTCTATGTTTTCTATCTAGTCTCACTTAATTTTCTTCACTATTGTTTTAAGTATATTTCAAAGCCATGAGTAATCAAAATTTAAAGTATGTCACTTCTAGTGATATAGTTATGAGAGCAGCATAGTTGGTATAGTTATGAGAGCACACAGATGGCTTGTTACAGTGAGAGGAGGCGGGGCGGGGAGTGAGCCTGAGCAAAGCTGCAAATGCTAACTTCCAACCTGGGAATCTTTCTTTCTGTAACATAAGTTCACTGCCAGCAAGTTGCACATACAGAAACCACACAGGCAGCTGTAAATTAGAATCAGAGGACTTTAATAAGAGACTGATGTCCAAAATTTATTGATCCTCAAGTATACTTATATACCCTTTCTCTCCTGAGAAAATTTCAAAGTTTTCATTTGACTTTAATGTATATTTTATAGAAATCAATATATTAAATATCAAGAACCAAACCAAACAGTCCTGTTATTCTTAAAAATATCCTTGGGAACATGAAGCACAAAATATTTTAATTTTTAAATGAGGATAATAGAAACAATGGATGCAATGTCACATTTGATAATTTATTTATATTAGCCTTAAAAATTACTTTAGTTAGATATAATAATCAAAACCAGAAGAAAGTACTAGCTCACACCTGTGAGAATGACCCATGTGAAGAGGAAAAACAAAGCAAGTGTTGGTGAGAGTGTAGAGAAATTGGAATTCTCATAACCTGTTAGTGAGATGGTAAACTGGTTGACTGGTCCATTCCTTCTGGAAAACAATATTAAGGCTTCTCAAGATGTTAAAAATAGCTCTACTGTGTGATCTAGCAATTTCACTCCTAGGCCTCTATCCAAAGAATACAAAACACAGGCTTCCCTGGTGGCGTAGTGGTTGGGCGCTATGCTGTGGAGCAGTCGGCAGCAGTGACGAGAGTCTGATGCCCGGGCCCGGGAGATTCCCACATGGAATCTCACTGGCTGCTCCCCTCTCCCGCCTCACTGGCTGATCCCCTCACTGGCTGCTCCCCTCATCTATCTGCCTGTTCTTCTCCCCACTCTGTCTCTGGTAAACCCTCTCGCCGCCCCACACCTCTGGTCTGTAGCCCAGCTTGTATGAATAACTAAATAAATCTTAAAAAAAAAAAACAAAAACACAAATTCAGCGCGATATTTGTATCCTATGTTCATTGCAGCACTATTTAGTAGAGCTAAGTAGTCAAGTTATGGGATGAAGTGCCTAATAACAGGTGAGAAGATTAAGAAGATGGAGTACACACATGCACACACGCGTGTGCGCGCGCACACACACACACACACAGTGAAATACTATTCCTCTGTTAAAAATGATGAAAGCTTGCCATTTAAACCAACATGAGTGGAGCTGGAGGGGATTATGCTAAACAAAATAAGTTAGATTAATGACAAATACTGATGATTTCCCTCATGTGGACTATAGAAAAACAAAAGAAATGGGCAGACATACTAACCCAAAACAAACCCTAAGCCAGAATTGAGTGGGGATGTCAGAAGCAGATAGCAAATGTCACTAGCAAATAGATGTGGGAAACCAGTGATTGATCTATGGTAGAGGATTTTCTGTGCTTTGTTAATGAGATAATGTGGTAACATTCATCTGAAGAGGTATGAACCTATACCCCCTAAATCATGTATGGTGTAAAACAACCTTACTTTGATAAAATAATATACTTTAAAAACAGGGTTTAGTCTTACTTCAATAAACGTTTACTGTCTGCACAGGCAGTTATGAGATTTAAATTCTATGGTTTGTGTTCTACGTTTATAGGTAACTTGTTTAGAGTGATTTTATTTCCTGATAATCACCCACTGATAATAGTATATGTGAAGCCTAGTCATGGTAAATAGAAATGTAAAGCTGGGTGTGAAATTGTTAGTGTGTAGACTGAGAATTTGTGTTCAAATTTATCCCAAGATAGAAACAGTAAATTTTGGTTTTTACACATTAAAAGAGAAAATGATCTTTTACAGTAAATTTTATCTCAAAAAATAAAACATAGTCTTTAAAATTTGAACCACTGCCTTTCTCAATTTGTCATTTTTAAACATTAAATGAAAGAACAAAGGAGATAAGTGTTCAAGTAATATAATCCATCAAGGAGCCTTAGACCATGACAAGTTTTCTCTCAGAAGACCCACGTTGGGCCAACCCTATTTGACTGGGCATTTACCCACCGGGAGATGAGTAACTTTGTGTGTTTTATTGGAGAACTATTATCCCTTTTTTTCTTCTCTCTGTATGCACACTAATCCTATTAAAGTTCTTTTGCACTGAGTATGCTTTATCATTATGTGGTAGATGGCAGGCTCCCTTTAAAGCATGGGGGTTCTGGGGTATTTCTCAGTCTGCACACTAACATTTTCACCATCCAGATTTACATTTCTATTTATCATGACTAGGCTTCATGTATACTACATCAGTTGTGTGGGTAATTATCAGGAAATAAAATCACTCTAAACAAGTTACCTATAAATAACATAATAATATGTCATCCATCGTTCATATCTTTGCTCATAATGTTTTTACAAGTGGGATCATCTTTTGTTATATCAAATCTTTGATAAAATGAAAATAAGTGCACTGAGATTGCAGGGCAATCAAGTAAGAAGGCTTATTTTATTTATTTTCTACTTATTAGAATTTTTTTCTATTAGAAAAAATTATTTCATTTTTTCTGTTTATTATTATGCCTTCTGATAAGTGCCTGTAGGTATTTGAGACACTTCATTTGAGTAGGATCAACCAAGTTTTCCTAAATAGTCAGCTTTCTTAGGAAAAGAACATACATTTTTGTTCCCTAGACCTTATTTGAATGTTGAGAGAAGTGCCAAGCCTACCAAACTCAGCAAAATATGGATTACAGAAAAATGGTTATCTTGTTTTTTTTTTTTCCACATGCTATTAGAAATATCCATGAAAGTAATAAACATGTAGGTAGATAGATATATGGATGGATTGGTCAGTGGATGGGTGGGTGTGTGGGTGAGTGGGTGGATGGATGGATGGACGGACGGACAGATGGATGGAAGAGTAGATGGCTCATGTTTCCTGAAGAGTAAAAGATGTTTTCTTTGAATGGTCAAATAACTTCTAACAAATGACTTTATAGTGACATGTTTGTTTGTCTGTTTGTTTTTCAATGAGAAAGCTTTTGTAAGTTACATAAAACATTTAAAAGTGAACATTTCAACATTTTTTTGAGTGCAGCCATTTACAAAAACAACCATCTAATGATAACAGTCTATAAGGAGCTAAAATTTATCAACTTCTAGAATAAAATAGAGTTCACATATTTGAAGAGTTTTAATGATCTTCGTAAGTGATACTTAGCTTCTCCATGTACATTATTTATTCCAAGATATATTGGTCAATTATTTTATGAACTTAAGTCATCTTTACTTAAATAACAGGTGTTACTTTCCATGTACTGCTCTCAGTGCTTTAATATCATTTATAGCCATATTCACATTGAATTTTAAATCCTTCATCTTTATTCTATTATCACTATAATTTTTCTCATATCCTCTAGTATTTCTCACTTTTTTCCATGCTTCCTAAATTTGTTTAACCATGATACTACAGATATCTCATAATTTTCTCTAGCTTTGTTATTATTCTTCACCTTTCTTTAAGCAAAAATCACACATCCCTTCCATTGTTCTATTTCATATGATAGCCTTTCCATTTTTCCCTTTGTCCCCAACATACTTTTCTTTGCAATTATTCATTTGCTTTGCCAGCTACTATCTCCGTGAAAAAATTTAGGTTGTGGTGTCCTACATTTTTAGAAAGCTTTTCCCAATCATCAGTTCTTTTGATAATTAGTGCAAAACACTTACCAGCAACTTTCTCTGCTTCTTTGAGTCCTTGAGAATGAATTATTTATGCAGTGTATGTAGGATGATTTTTGGTTTTCATCTAGTGTGTTTATGAACCAGAGCTGCTATTCAGATACTATATTAAATGTCTAGTTCAAAATTTACCACATAATTAAAAGGTAAAATGTAATCTCAGAAGAAAAAAAAGTAAGTATTTTTTCCATGAATCTAGCATAGTCTAGCAGAATTAAAGAAGGGGGAAATGAGAGATACAGCAAAATTAGTTTCATATTTTTCAAAGAATATTAGTATTCCTTAGTAAGAAAAGGGAATAACTGTCCTCTACCACTTTTATGGAGAAACTGTTGCTTAAACTAATTATATTGCTGAATAAGTTACATATATATTCTTCTGTATCTAATATTACAACATATTTGTTTCTTTCATAAAAAAAATCTCTTTAAAATCAGGTTACAAATTCCACATAAACATTCTGAAAAGAACACCTCTTCTAGAATTAAGCATGATGTGCTGGTGCCACAATGATGATTAGGGACTAATGCACAGAAGTGAAGAACAAAAGCACAGTGTAACTATGCTAACCTCCACCACTATCCTGTGTATTCACACAAACACACACACACACACACGCACACACATGCACACACATGCACACACTACTGCTGCTACTAACAAAAAGTAATTAAATACACCAAATTTAAAACCTGAGTTGAGCCACAATTATCTCAGTATTTAACAAGTTAGTACTAATATAACGATTACCACTGAAGTTTGATTATATATTTTACAGGTAAATATATGCTAGCATGGTTGGGAGTAAATAGCTTTAAAAAACTAGAGGCAAAAATAAATAAGGAAAAGATAAATTTTTCACAAGATCCATGTTTTCACACCTGTTTTATTTGACTTTTTATCACTTAGTTCCTAATTCTAGAAAATAATTGAATGTGTATTATCATATTTATATGCCCTTAATTTTGAAAAATAGCTAAAAGTGGCATACATTCAAAAATTAATTTTATAATTATATAAAATGGGTCATTAATATTAAAACACAAAAACAAACAGATGACATCTACCAGGTGAACACAAGAAAGTAGAAATAATTATAAGCAGCTGTTGAGAATAATAGAAGTATGGATTTTCTAAACACACTGATGTTGTTTTTGAGTTGCAAGTCACTTATTGACTTTATTTTGAACATATTACATCATTAAAAATTAACATTAGTAATTTTATCTTTAAAATGGTGATTAAAAAATAGCATGCAACTCATACTGCTATTGTGAGCATGATGCTTTTGTCATAATAAATGAAAAGCATTTAGCCTAATGCCTTGCACCTGATAAGAACTGAATAAAGACAAAACTATTTCATTATTAATAATGTCTCTAGGACCTTCTCTAAATTGTCAATCAAAACTCTAACCATGATACAAAATTAGAATAAAACACTTTGAATTCTTTGATAGAAAAGGAGGGTTTAAAAGATGAGGCGTGTTACATTGTTAAGGTCTTTCACCTCAGGGCAATGCCTTTGTCTTTTCCAGCAGCTGGTTGAATCTAATACAATGCCTAACATGCAGTAAGTACTAGATCATTTCTGGTAGGATGAATGAACTCTTTCACATGAAAGGCAACCCAAGTTAGAAAGAATTATGCTTAATATGGTGTGCTCTGAATAATGGGTTATCTAATAGAAAACAATACAACAATGCATATTTTAAAAGGGTGGACATTTTATTGAAAACTGAATTAAGACAGGACTGAACTAATAATATTAATGGAAAAAATATACACTTCAACTCAGATTTTGCCCTTTGTTAAAATATAAGGCTGAAAACAATGTTTATTATACCTTTTTAAGTGGAAGATAGAATGTCATGACAACCTGACCAGGAAACTTTGTAGATATATAAAGTACACCTTTTATTCAAATATCGCTAACACGCTGACACATATTGATACATAGTCACAACTTGAATATATTACAGAATAACTACAAAAGTGATATAAGCATTTCAAATAAATGATTATGATCAAGTTTTTCTTTTACAACTAGACTGAAGTTCCAGTTTGTTACCTCATTTTATTTTCCACTAGTTTAATCATTAGTATTGTTAAATTTCATTGTTATTACGTAGTATAGTAGTCACTGTTTTCAAGGGAAACAGAAACAAGAGTATCTGACTCTGCCTATCTCTGTCATCTATCCATCCATCCATCCATCCATTCCATCCCTCTATCTAGAGAGGAAATGTCCAGGGTCCAAAGATTCACATTTTGTGTACTAGAGAGAGAGGGAAGCTGGGGGTGTAATTCAACTGGAACCTGAAACCCTGAGGAAAAAGAGAAGAGATGGTGTAACTACCTGTCTGGCACCAAAAGCCTGAGAATTGGGAGTCTCTGGAGTAAGTCCTAGAGTAGGAAGGTCTGAGAACCAATAGCTCTGATGGTCCAGGACAGAAGAACATAGATGTTTTAGCTCAAAAGGAGATAGATAATTTGTTCTTCCTCTCCTTTTTGATCTATTCACTACTCAATGTGTTGGTGAGGGAAGATGTTCTTTACTCAGCCTGTTGATTAAAATTATAATCTCTTCCAGAAATACCTCTGTAGACATGCAGAAATGATATTTTACTAGTTATCTGCACATCCATTAAAACAGACCAGTTGACACAAAAAATTTACTTTGATACATGGTGATTGTCACCATGTCTTTCTGTGATCCCTGTTGAATCCACTTTTATGGGCAATTATTGATACTCATTCCCTCTTTGTACCTCTCAACTCATTTATGAAAATTATATATGAAAATTATATATATAATATATGTATAATAATATACATTATATATATAATATATAATTTTCATTTATATATAATATAATATATATATTCATATTTATATTATATATATATATATATATTATATAATTTTCATTTGTCCTGAGATACGCTTTCACTTTTTGCCATAGACAGGTTGTGCCATAGGATAGAATATGGACAAGTTTTAAAGTCAAACAAGCTTCTCTGAGGGAAGATAATTAGGCAATGATGTAAGATTTCTGAGAATGGACAGCATATATATCAAGTACAAGTGGCACAATGCTTACTTATAATGAAAAAGGAGGAGAAAGTATGTGTAAGATATATATATCTTACAACTACTTCCCTCTATAGGAATTCTTAAACAGCTATTTATTACACTACTCTACAACTTGTAGTCCATCTGGAACACTTGCTGTGTTGCTCTCTATTGGGAGGAGGTAAGGGAGAAATCAAACTATAGCACAATTGCTGTATTTTCAGTGGAGGATAACTCAGTGCAGCATAATATATTCAGTATTTATTCAAATTGCAATGCATCACTACTTCATTTTTGTTGTTGAAGGATACTCCATTGCAAAGTATATTTACAGTTTCATTTTCCATTATAATTTTTTATTTATTGTTCATCACTTGATGGAGAGCTGTGTGTTCACCATATTTGGCTATTATGAATAATGCTGCTATGGACATCCTTGTACAAGTTTTGTGTAGATGTATGTTTTCATTTGTCCTGATATATGTTTTCACTTTTTGCCATAGACAGGTTGTGTCACAGGATAGAATATGGGCAAGTTTTAAAGTCAAGCAAGCTCCTCTGAGGGAAGATAATTAGGCAATGATGTAAGGCCTCTGGGAATGGACAGCATATATATCAAGTACAAGTGGCACAATGCTTACTTATAATGAGAGAGGAGGAGAAAGTATGTGTAAGATCCTGCACCTTGCTATATTTGAATCCCCACGTCAAGTGGATTCTCTCCATAACTGACATGTACATTGTGATCACACACACCCCATTTTATGTTGCAGTAGAAGAAACCCAACCTCTCCCCACCCCACAAAGATCAGATACATAAAGCTGTATGGAGGCTGTGCTGCCTGACCACTGCTGATAGTCTTGCTGTTTGAGCTATTGGGATCCATAGCCAAAGAGGTGGGAGAACCAGATGAACCTGTTTTCCCCCATTTGAACAAAAATGATTATAATAACAATGCAGCGTCCATCACAATATTATCTGTTGGGTGCTTGTTGATGGCCAGAGGGAGGACTACTTTCTCAGATCTAGAGAAGTTGTACTTGGGATGCTGTATTTATAGAACTGTATCTAGGTTCCATGGCCTGATATAGATGATAACGTTGTGGATATTGAGCTGATTCTCTAACTGGATGGGGCTAAAGTATTTTTATATAGTGGAGACAAATGACTCATTAGACACCAAAGGATCCAACGGAGTCTTGCTGCCCTTCCCCCTGGAATTTGTGCTCTAATATTATAATTCCTTCCACTTGAATGGGAAATGTACTACTCTTGCTTGATTCTAATGAACAAAATAAGGCAGAAGGGATGGGATAGGAAATCTGATATTAGGCTTTAAAAAGTTGTCCTTTATCTTGGGACTCTTGTTTCACCCTCTAGGTCTTTCTCCCTCTATTACTTATCTTGCTTTGGCAGAGTAAAGGTTTACACAGTGTCTGTATTCCTATGCAGTAGACCACATGGTGAGAAACTTTGTCCTAAGACAACAGTCAGTGAAGACCTGAGAGGCCTCACAATAGCTCTGTGAATGTGCTGAGATTCCTTCTCCACAGGAACCTTAAGATGACTATAGGTCCCATAACACCTTGATTACAACTTTGTGAAAGACCCTGAGTTAAATCCACCCAACTAAATCGTTCCCATATTCCTGTCCTACGGACACTGTGATATAATTGAAGGTCTTTGCTTTCAACTGCTACATTTTGGGATAGTTTGGTACATAGCAATGAATAACAATACATTGGGTTATGAAATGTATTACTAAACTTCAGCTCTGGCTTCTGTAAATCCTTTTAAATAACAAAGGATGAGAGCAAATGACACCTTAGAATTCCCAAAAAATATGGTTCTCTTTAACTGTAATGGATTTCTTTTGCTCCAGCATACAAAGCCAGCATATTCATTACCCATGACACGCGTACTAAAGTGATATTTTTATTTGTAAATACTACAACAAATTTCAAATGTGTCATCCAAGAATCTGCTCAATGTTGACAAAGCTGTTCTTCAGTTATCCCAGAGGAGATTTTATAAATTGAAAAGATGCAAACACAAATAAATTGTGTAGTGGACATATATGTATGTATATATATGTATATTTGTAAATTATTCTATACATATTCTTTAAAACCAAAATAAAAATAACCAAACTCACAGTCTGAATTCATTGATCACTTGAGAACTGAATTTCATTTTTCTGTCTTGCAATTTAAAATATTGTTTATTTTATTGCAAAGTTGGACATATGATGAGGGTCAGCTATATTAATGATATTTTAAAATCATTGTAACTTTGACTAAAACTAAAAAGGAAACTAAACTATGTCATACCAAATCTGATTAAGTTCATATAAAAGCTAATTTCCATTTCATACATTTTGTTCCAATAGAATCCTTGTAATAGTATAATTTAGGTAAAGAGCACAGTAAAGATATACCAAAAATATACCTAAGTTCACTACTTAGGTTTTGTGTAGCTGCAGTGCTAAATGGGAACAATAGCAAAGCATATATTAGTTTTTGTTTACTAGTTTATAGTTTGTTTCTCTTTATTGATTTTTTTGCATTTTTTATATTGGAATAGATGTGTTTTGTTTGTGTATAAATTGACTTTTTTTCCTTTTTTCTCCAGAACATGACATGTTCTTGAATCATTGTTACTTGTTATGATATACTGTTTCTTATTTTTTTTTTTCTGGATGAGTTGACTATATCAATAAATCATTGGACTCAGTTATAACATTAACAGATATGAATATAGATACAGATAGTGCTTCATTAGTACTAATCATGGAACTACCAAATAAGCAATATCTTGGAGCGCAAGAATCATAGAATCAAATAAGTTAATCAAATAAACAATTTTGATTAAGTAAGTAAGGGAGTGAGGTGGAAAACAACTGACAGTATTAATGATAAATTATAAAATTGAGTTATAGAAAAAAAAATGACGACAAAATGTCTTCATAAATGATGAACCAATAGTGAGATAAATGGATTGGAGAAACTGATAAAGTAAAAAAAATATGGATGTGGATCTTGATGTTAGCACTAATTTTCTATGGAAAGACTGTGCATAGAAAAGCTGCCAGAGTAAGAAAAAACATCTTATTTACAAGAAAAAAAAGCTTATGTAAAATATCATTTTATGTTGATATTATAGGATAATTTGAAATTGTTCTGTGAATCAGAGAAGGGTGTTTGACTGCTTCGACATTCTAAGAAGAACAAGATGAATATCCACATTATTACATCAATCTAGAGTCATAAGCAGAAAAGGAAAGTTCACCTACTCAGTGACCATTATAACATAAACTGAGTGACAATGCAACTATTTGCAAACTAGTGGGGCTAAAAGACTTTTTGGTGTGTTTCCTGTATTGAAATACTTACAAACACCGGTCTGAAGTAGCAATCTTAGCAGCAGAAGGAGGCCATAGCCTAAAATGGTGAAGAAATTTTGGCCCCAAAAAAGGGAAATAACCAAATAGCTTCAGGCCATCCTGACATTCAATGCATTGCCTTCCTAGTTAAGCTTTAAAAACAGACAAACAACAGCAACAGAAAGGACCAGCATGGTGACTTTCTTTCAAAGAAAAGGTAAGGGAGTAAAATACATAATATAGAGATCAGGATGTAAAAGACTGGTGTTCTTTTTAAGTCTTAAGACTTAGACAAAATCTTTGGCTTTCAATTTTTATCACTTGAAACTGACTGAAACACAAAAAGACTGGAAATAGTTGATTTTGGGGAATAATATCAATAGGACTAGCAAGTAAACCACAACATTGGCTACAAAAAGCAATTGGCATTTGTCACTAGAGAATTCTACACCAGTAGTAAGTTGGTCACATGAACTGCATAACTCCCCCCAAAAGCTCTCATCTTCAGTAAGCACTTAGATGTGTCTGTTGTGCTTAGTATGTTAGAGAAAAAGTAACAAGGAGATCCACTACCACTTAGAACAATGTGGGGTGATGTAGTATATCCAGATGCCTTCAGCTGGGGGGACCAAGCAACTCTACAAAAAGATAACACTGCTGTAAATTTCAAACTAGCACAAAAGGATAATTTCTTCCTTTATTTTTCTTTTTTTCTGTTTTTGTTTGGTTGTTTGTTTTTTAAAGATTTATTTGTTACTTATGCATACAAGCTGGGGTACAGGCCAGAGGTGTGGGGCAACGAGAGGTTTCACCAGAGACAGAGAGGGGAGCAGAACAGGCAGAGCAACGGAAATACACTGCTGAGGGGAGCAGCAGGCGAGGCAGGAGAGGTCTGCCGCGCCATTTGGGAATCTCCCTGGCCAGGTGTTGAACTTGCATCGCTGCTGCCAACAGCTCCACAACGCAGTGCTTAATCATTGCGCCACCAGGGATGCCCCTTTTCTGTTTTTGAAGGAAAATTCATTACCTCCTCAGATCTCATTCAAACTTTATTCTTTCTACAACAGACAGAAAGCAGGCCTTTGTTATTATTAAACCCACTCCAGGTGATGTTCATCATCAAAATTCCTAGATTTTGAGAATAATGTATTAATTTCAACTATTGATATTTTACTAGAGTGCTGCATGGGTGGAAAAAATGTTCAAATGGTGGAAGAGAATGCTCCTTGGAGTAATTATCCATCATCCCCCTTCTTTGACAGCATTAAAACAATCAGATTATACCTGAGTACATGCCTGCTTCCCTTTCAGTTGCACATAGTCACATGATTGTCTTCTGAAAATGAGATATAATGCCAGTATAAGAAGTCGTCTGAATGTACCTCTAAAAGGGAAGGTTTGAGTTTGCACCTTCCTTTTTCTCTTTTCCTCTGGCTGGAATATGGATATTTTGACTTGAGGGCACAGGAAACCTCACAAACCTGTCATGGAAATAGAACTCACCAATGTCAACAGAATAAAATTAATGGAGCCTAATTTTTTGAGTCTGTCAACACAATATTGGCAAATGAAGTATAGGAAAATGTAGTACAAATTGACCTTAAGAGTCTATGCCCTTATCCTTTCCTTGATTTTTCCCTAGTAGTTGAACTATGCATGTTATTGCTTGATCTGAGTGGTTGTCCTGAATCTACAAATGGCAGAATAGCAAGATAAAATCCTACATGGTTTTCAGTCACTGTGAAGTGCTTTATACTCTTTCTCCATTTCAGATCTTTTACATGAAAGAAATCTAATTTTAATCACAAATATTTTGGAGATATAGTTCCATGTAGCTAAACTTAAAGCTAGTAAATGGAATTATTCTAAAATTTTTGCTTTATATGAATAGTTCTCAAATTCTCAAATACTTCACACATAGCATACTAGACTGGCATAAACTGCTTTTGTCATATACAATCCCTAAAATTTAGTATTCATTTGCTATGGCTGCCATAACAAAGTACCACAAACGAGGTGGCTTAAACAAAAGAAATTTATTTTCTAACGTCTCTGAAGTCCAGAGACTCTTAGACCCCAGATCACATAGCCCCAAAATGTTGCAAAGTAGCATATTGAGTATTTCCATATAAGAAAATAGTCAGTGAATGAATGATACCTTAAATCCACCTTCCTCCTATAAGGAGAATGTTTCTCTTACCCATCTCCTCTGTTCCTCCTGCAAACAGGAAATGGATCTTGATATGAAAGGTTCCCCCCTACACAGAGATGGAGAGACACCCCTCTTGTCAGAGATGAAGACAGGAAGCTGTGTCAATAAACCTGCTTATTCCACAAAATCAGTTGTCCAAACCAAAATTTTCCAGCACTTATTTGCCCTGTCTATTCTTCACAGAATTATTGCTTCTTTGTCTAAAAATATATCAACTGGCTATTTTGGTCAGTTACTAAATTCCCTATCTGATGGACTTGTTTGTGCATGAAATTAAATTTGTTCTTTCTCTTGCTAATCTCTTTTGTGTCAATGTATTTTGCATTCAATCCAAGAAACCAAAATAGGTAAAGGATAGGTACCTGAAAAATATTCCCCACAAAACTAAAATCAGGATATCAGCAAGGTTGTTTTCTTATGAGAGATAAGAAGAAAGGAGGTGATCCGTATCTCTCCTTTTGACTTTTAGGTAGTCACCTTCCTCCTGTGTCTCTTTACAGTGTCTTCTTTTTGTGCATGTCTGCCTCAGTGTCCAAATTTCCCCTTTTTCTAAGGACTCTAGTCAAATTGGATTAGGGTCCACCACAGGGACATCATTTTAATTGGATTATATCAGTGGAGACCCTATCTTCAAATACATTCTCAGATACTAAGGATTAGAATCCCAAGAAATCATATTTTGAGAACACATTTCAGTCCACAACACTGTTCTTTTTTATTCTGAGAAAATAACATAGAAATAATTGGGAAGTAATAAATAAGAATGTCACTCAATACTGTGGAGTTGCAGACTTAGCCCTAATACATGAGGTTCATACTTAACAGTCTTCTAAGGTGTATGATTTGGAGCTGTTTTATTCTTGATATGGGGGTCTTTTTCTTGAATCCTGTTTAGAGGTCAACAAAGTCAAGGAGGACAAATTACTCACGTTCCTCTTCATTCATGAAGATACCAAGTCTGTACTGGAGTTTAAAGTGCCCTCCTTAAAATTTTTCAATAATTCCAACTACCAGCAGGTGTTCATGAGGCATCAGAGATTTGTAACTTTGAACAGCAGCCAGATTTATTAGCAGAACATGAAATTAGAGTCCCTGATTAATCCTATTTATGCTGTAATTTTAATTTGTAAATACACCAAATTTAAATAGCCATAATTGCCTATAGAAAATACACCTTTCCATAAAACAAACAAACAGAAAAAAGAAAAGCAATGAAAGTGTGTGATTTTCAATTTTCCTATAAAAGAGAGTAATAACCTATACCTATGTCATATGATTAGCTGTCATCTGGATATTTGAATATGATTAACATGCATTCTACCTAAATGATGCCACCAAACTGATAATTTTGGTGTTTTTATAATCAGTATTGAGTTTTTTTGAGATTTTACTGTCATTCTCTACATTTATCAGTTTGAAAGTAATCTGTTTGACTTCATAGGAATTTCATGTTGCAAGCAGGGCTTAAGGATGAATGAATCTATAAATGCAGATTGGTTCTCCTCTCAGTTATTCACTTTTCACACACATTTTTGTATTGTCCAGTCTGTGTGAAATATCAGACATGGAATAATATAGGATAGGAAGTTTCAAATAGTTAATACAGTCCTAAAATTTAGATTATTATCAATGAGGGGATGAGGAGAGAATTCTTATTTTTCTGAAAATTAGAAGATTTTATTCACAACACTAATATTGCTTAGATACTATTTTTCCCCTTCTACAAGGACAAGAAATGGGCATAAAAATGATGCATACTCTAATCCATTATAATCTTTTAGCCTAATCACTGCAATTTGCCTTTTCAAGCTTTGGATATATAAACTAACAAACTTTGAAGGAGAATAATGAAATAATTAGAATTGGTTTCCAGAAATACTTCCATTTTATAACATCAGCATTATGGCTTACTTTACTAGATGCTTTATTCTATTTCAGTCTATGTAATTCTTAATTGAAACTAACAATGTTATTATTAATAACAAGAAGATACAGAGAACAGGTAAAAAAATAAGACGTGATTAAAGAAACAGAGAGCTCAGTTTGAGAGATTAATATAACTCTTAAGATAAGATAATTAGAAATTGTGTGTGATGGTTAATTTCATGTGTCAACTTGACTGGGTGATGGTGCCCGTATTTGATCAAGTATTATTTTGGATCTTCCTGTGAGGAAGATTTTGAGTGAGGTAAATATTTGAATCTGTGGACTGTGAGGAAACAGATTGCCCTCTCTAATATGTGCCAGCTACATTAGTTCTGCCCACAGGTGATCTTTGAACTTGAACTGCAACATTACCTCTTCCCAGAGTTTCTAGCTGGCCAGCCTATGCTATGCATTTTGAGCTTGCCAGCCTCCATAATCGTAAGTCAATTCCTTAAAAATAAAGTTCTCTATATATAGACCAGGCCTATTGATTCTGTTTCTCTGGAATACCCTACCTAATATATAGTGAGTCAGGATTGTAACTTATAACTATCTGGTCCCAAAGTCTCTACTCTTTGTAGCATATAATGTACCTTCTTGCAAAATATATAGCTCAAAGAAAGATTCAGTCAGAATTTAGAATGTATCATGTCTTAGCTGGAAGTTTAGTCATTCAGACAGACTTCAAGCTAAGGATCCAATGTCCTAAGAAAATATAAAGGAGGAACAGCAACACACTGCAGTAGTTACGTGCACAGATTTGGAAACAAGTTGCCCCGGCTTCCGGTAACAGCGCTACTGCCTACCTGGTTGGCTTCCGGTAACAGCGCTACTGCCTACCTGGTTGCTCACAGGCAAGTTATTTCATATCCCTTTGAAAAGGGCTGTAGTTTTCTCTTAACCTTCAACTATTTCTGTTCATTCCATTCCTACATGTATGCTATTTTCTGTACCAGGAACTCTATCCTGGTCACTTCCACTTGTGACTAAAACCCTTTTCACCGTATGTAGAGAGCAAGACAGGCCTGACAAAATTCAACTGTCTGGGATGTTTTTTCATTAGCTAGTGACTGACTGATACAGGACAGTGAATGTTCAGCTCATTTGCCTCCAAGACAAAATATATGGCCTAGTTTATACTTACAGAGCTTCCCTCTGGGGTAAGGCCACCCTTAGCTAAGAAATTACACCTTGTTTGGTTTCTTCACTGTTCCCAAACTGCTTCCGTCATTTCCTACTGGATTCTCCTGGGAGTCCTTTCTAAATAGATCATTTATTTAATAATGCTCATCTTCATATCTCCTTTTGGGAAAATTAAAAAGAACACTCAAGTTTTTCATTCCTAACACTTGGCAGTAGTCGCAGAGTCAAATGTTGAGAAGATTCACTGAACTATATCTTGCAAAATACTTATCACATTCACTAGCACATATTATGTGATAAATGTGTGTTAGTAACTACAAAAAAAATGAAATAAGATGTACTCTAATTAATAAAACAAATAACTTTATTGAATCCTTACTATATAGTACATACATTCTATGCATCAAAAAGCAAGAAATCAATTATCCCAGATTTGCTCTCAGGTATATTAATCTGTGTAGAGAGACAGACAATTAAACCAATATTGAAAATGAAAGCAAGTCAGTTTATGGCAATAGTACACACCAAATGCTAATATTTGTGTGTGTGTGTGTGTTTTAAATGACACACTTTGGGCACCTAACTCAGCCAAAGTCAAGAAGGAGATTTGACTAAGTAAGAATTATACAATTTGAAAAGCGTGGAGGGTAACGGGAGAGTTAAATAGACAATAATATGTGCAACGGTTGAAAGATACAAACATTACGATTGTTAGTTTATTTGTGCTTAGTGCAAATGTGCACATGTTAAAGTATGTGTTGGCATGCATGTGTGTGTGTGTGCATGTGTATGTGTGTACTCACGTCTTTGTGTTGAAGTGGGATGGATTTGGGGGACAAGGTTGACATTGATTCTGAACAGAGAGATAGGAACTGTTAACATTGTGTTAACAGTTAATATTGTGTGATATATTCAAGAGTTTGTACTTCATTGAAAATGCAACCTTTGGGCCTCCCTGGTGGCGCAACGGGTTAGCACAGAGCTATGGAGCTGTTGGCAGCTGTGGTGCGAGTTGGATGCCCAGCCAGGGAGAATCCCACATGGTGCGGCAGACCTCTCCTACCTCTCCCCCGGCTCCCCTCATCAGTGTATTTCGGTCAGTCTGCCTGTTCTGTTCCCTAATCTGTCTCTGGTGAACCCTCTCACCGCCCCACATCTCTGGCCTGCAACCCTAACTTGTATGCAAAAATAAAATAAATCTTTAAAATAATGCAACCTTCAGTCAACAAAGGATTTCAGTAGAGGAATGGAATGCTAGAAAGGTAAGTTTGATAATGGTGTTGAGAATAGAATTGAGGGCAGGAATGGTAAATAGGTTTTCAACTCACATGCCAACTCTGATCAATTGGTAGTAGCTCTCTGGGACACTATTAAAAAGGATTTTGAGATCTGGCCTAGACTCAGTGAGGAAGAACACCAGGACTGATGGCCAATGTCTTGCCATTTATTTCCCATGCCCTTAAACTTTTTTAACCTGTCCTCTGTAGTATGTAACTGTTATATATACCAGATGTAGATTAACTGATATCATAAAAAATAGAGTATTTTTTTTTCCCTCTGAACTCTTCTAACCTTGAAAATGCAGTAACATTTTTACTAATTTTAGAAGACCGTATATGAGTTAGCAAAGATGTTGGCGTAGAGGTATATTGAAATTAATTGAATTATTTCAGCCAATTTTTGAACTCTATTTGGAAACTAAGTTCTGTAAATATATACCTGTTGTAGCATTAGAATAAAAAATAAACCAAACACATACATAGGAAGTTTTAAGTCTAGTTAAATATTATAAGAAACAACTGTGTTCGTGAATATATGAAATTTGCTTAAACTAGGCCAAAACACAAAGCATATGAAGTCAGACTGTCCAGTTGATAAGCCTGAATTTGTCACGAACAATCAGAATTCAGACAAGTTGGTATGTCTCTTCTCAAAACAAGTAGTATTAATTACAGTGTTTTTTTTTGGGGGGGATTTATTTATTTATGTACATGCTGGGGTACAAGTTAGAGGCATGGGGCGGTGGGAGGGTTCACCAGAGACAGAGTAGGGAGCAGAACAGGCAAGAGAGGTCTGTCGTGCCTTTTAGGAAGCTCCCTGCCCAGGCGTCGAACTCCTGTCCCCGCTGCTGACAGTTCCACAGCTCAGTGCTTAACTGCTGCACCACCAGGGAGGCCTTAAATAACTTTTTATGAAACTCAGGGCCTCCCTGGTGGCACAGTGAGTTAAGTTACAGCACTATGAAGCTATCCAGAACCACTGCAGCACGAGTTTGATCCCCGGCCAGGGAGCTTCCGACATGGCACAGCAGACCTCTCCTGCCTCTCCACTGCTCCCCTCAGCAGTATATTTCAGTAGATCTGCCTGTTCTGCTCCCCACTATCTCTGGTGAATCCTCACACACACACACCCACACCTTTGGCCTACACCCCAGGTTGTATGCATAAATAAATAACTCTTTCAATGATTTTTTTTAAAGTTTTATGAGACTCAAACTCTGTAATATGCATGGATATAAAATATAACTGATGAATTTTTTAAAGGCATCTGACAGAATTTAAAATCAAGTTCCTATATCACATTATATTAATTGTTTGAAAATAGCCTAAATTAACTTTGAAATCAACCACATATTAAGAAACGTTAGAAAAACGCAATATTCACTTATTTTTAGTGTATTGCATTCTACAATGTTACATAGTAGAGGTACTAATTTAAAAATTTGTGGATCACATAGTAATAAGCTAATAGTACAAAGACAATGCCTCATTCCCCATTAGACAAAGTGCAACATGAATCATATTTCCTCAGGATTCCACAAGAGAAAATCACATAGTAAATATTAAATATAAATTTAACTGTAAATCGATTTTCATAGAAGTGCTCTGAATTGCTTTTATAGCACACGGTTATTAATATATGAATTCTGAGTTGAAACATGGTTTCAAATATTATTACACTCCCAAAATGCCCACATGGGAGATCAGATGTGAGAACAAATCAATATTTTCACTTTTTAATGGCTAATAATCACCCTTCCAAATGATACCTCCATTGATGGTACAATTGTAATTGCAGTTTTTGTTTGATTCTATTAAATAGGACAATGCTGGAAATGGCACTAATGATTTTATATAAATTAATGCTTCTGATAATGCTTTATGTAACTTAAGAAGACTCCAAATTGAAATGTGATTATTTGAGTTATGTTCAGTTTCTTTCTATCTCATCAAATGCTGTATTAACAGCAGGAATTTCAAAACCTAGAAAATTCAACAAAATTTGGCAAAAAAAATGACCCCTGTAGCAGTCAAATACTTATAAAAAGATATTGTTTTATAAACAATCCAGCAACATCTATATAGTAATTTTGATAGAAACAAGCAAAATATGGAACTATTATTTTATATTGACTCTTGCAGACTATAAAAAAATATTTCAAAAAGTATTTCTTTTAATTGTAAAGGATATTATATACTATAGATCACCATTTAATACACCATTAGGGCATCATTGCTCAATTAAATATAGACCAAATAGTAGAGAAATGAATCATTTTATAAATTATTTCTGTTATTTAGAATTAAAATCTGTCTATTTTGTGATCTCTAGCAATTTTATGTCACACATTATCATCTTCTTTTCATTTAGTAGAAACATGGGGAAAGAAAATGTACTCTGCAGTCATGGTTGAGTTTCTTTATGTTTCACTTCAGTTTTCTGGGCATTACTAGTAGCTTTTATTTCACAGTTGTTTCTTGTTTAAGTCTCACACAAGATGACAACAGCATGGGGCAAATCATTTTTGGCTTAATTTGAAATGCTTCTTTTAGGGTATTTTAACAGCAGCAATTCTCATATGAGCAAGTAAAGATCATAAATGTTATCTGTATCTCCCCAGATAAACTACAAATAGAAAAACAAATACACAACAGAATTTGTAAAGTGATAAAGGATTTAGTATGTCTTAGCTATGCCCGTACAGTCTGAACATGGACAAAATCTATAGAAATGACATTTTACATAGACTTAAAAAGAATGAGGTAAAAATAATGAAAATAAAATTGCTTCCAAATCTAACAACCTCTGCAACTGAAATTCAATGTAAATGTAAGCTTTCTGTGTTAAATATATGCTAGGTGTCAAAAAAAGTTAACAATTACAAGCTCAGTGGGTATGTGTGTTTGTGTTTGCATGTGTGTGGTATTAAATAAAAGTCATCTGGTCATTACACCAAAAAAAAATACAGAAATCATTAAAAAAAAAAATGGATTGATAGAAATTTGACAGCAGAAACTGTCTTGCAGGCCCTGTGTTCTCCACTGAGAACAAGTAACCTCCCAACTCCTTATTAAAAAAAGAATGAACAAATAAGATGGCCAGTCCACTCACATATAAACACAATCCAACACTAGTTTTCCCCATCTAAATTGTGTTACATATTTGAAAAAGTTTATATTGGGAAGAAATCATTTTTCTACTATCATCTGGGATAATAATAAATCTCAGTTGTTGTGTTTTTAAGCACAAAACCTTGTTAGATCACTCATTCCATCGAAATTTGTGAATTTTTGGACTCCTTACAGTTTGTTCATAATCTTTGAGACCTGTCTATGTTTATTAATAACTGATTTAGAGTGGGTAATTGAATGTCACAATGAAAAATATTATTGTCTGGGTGGAACTGGTAAGAATTATGCTAAGCAAAGTAAGTCAAAAGGAGAAAGACAGATCTGGATGATTTCAGTCACATGTGGAATATGGAAAAAAAAAAAGGGAAAAGACACAACTCAAACAAAACCTAGAAATCTGACAGCAGAATAGAGGGGAGGCCTAAGGGCGAGGACAAAGGGAAGAGGGGCCCCAATACACTTTGTTGAAGGATTATGAGTGTTTGGGGGTGTTTTAAACTAATATTGCTTCAAAAAAATAATACAGGGGCCTCCCCGGTGGCGCAGCGGGTAGGCACTGCACTGTGGAGCTGTTGGCTACAGCGACACGAGCTCAACACCTGGTTGGGGAGATTCCCACCTGGCCGGCAGGCCTCTCCTGCTTCTTCTGCTGTTCCCCTCAGCAGTGTGTTTCGTTGATGTGCCTGTTCTGCTCCCCACTCTGTCTCTGGTGAACCCTCTCTCTGCCCCACGCCTCTGGTCTGTACCCCAGCTTGTATGCATAAATAAATAAATCCTTAAAAAAAAAAAAACTAATGTAATTGGAAAAAAATTTTGTCTCCTTACATCACAGATTAACATTGTTAATGAATTTCCTGCATAAAGTATAATTAGATTGCATGTGGGTTTTTATCTTTTCTAGGTAAATTCTAACCGTCAAAATATATTATGAAGCTTTTCCTCCTTAGATCTATATTCTGTTCTCATATAATTTCATCCAAGATTATATGCACTTTTTACATTCTTTGAATTACACTGATAATTCATATTGTTGTTTTTTAACAAAACCCCAGTTCTTTTGCACACGAAGAAATCAGGTCATGTTTTCTTTTGTGTGTGTAAGTAGTTGCTGCTTCTGTAACTTACTGTAAAAATTTGTATCTAAATCAAAGAAAAATTAAAATTTTGTTTGGTAAGGTGATGACTCAAGGCAGGTAAGTACAGTCAAAACCCATTTATTAATAAGTATAAGGACTACATATTTTATACTTTAACTTCAATTATTCTGAGATGAATGAATTTAGAAAGACACAATACCTTCTGAGCCATTGCCTGAGAATCATATCCAAACAAAAAGTGATGGGAAATAAATGTCTACATTTGACTAATACTAATTATGACTAAGTTTTCTCTGTTTTTTGTTGTTTCATTCATAAGTGTTTCTCTTACCTGTCACCCATCCTTACCACTCTACTTCAACCATGCTCATGCTGTACTTGGATATTATTCATGTCAGTTTGGCAATTAGGTGAATGAATATAAGTTCTCATGAAATAGATTTAGTATCAATGAGTCTTCCATATAGTGATAGATATTTGCAGTCAAAGTTAATGATTTATAAAAAATAATGTATACAAGCCAAAGTAAAAGTAACTTTTCAAAAATCAATAATTATTCGAGGCATGTGAAAGAAGAAACAGACTGTTCAATTAGTCCATACAATCTAGTTCAAAAAGTTTGGTTGTGATTGAGTGGCATAAGATAGGTATGCCTACCAAGGACAGTTTTGTTTTGCTACTTTGTTTTCTTATGAAACAAATCCTTATAAAAATTATCCTTAACTTACATTCCTAAATATAAATACAAATGTTGAAATTTATTCTAACCGGTGCTTTTTGAAAAGGGTCCATGTCCTGTTTTCTCCTTTTTTTTTTTTTTCTTTTTACCAGGACCAATAATTCCTATAACATTAACCTAGATCTAATGAGCAAAGCTAGTCTGCCTCCTCTGGCTTCTCATTTGAACTTTTTTTTTTTCCCCCTGACCAAGAGTCATGGTATTTTTGTATCTACATAACTCATATAACTTCTCTAATGTTTATTTTTCTATCATTTTAAAAAAGTTTTCAGCTTACCTTGCCAACTCTCCTTAAATTCACTAGGATATTTTAATGTTTCTATATTGATTCTTTACCTACTAAATAGGTTATGAAGAAAAATGTGCATTTCTGAAATATATCCTATTTGTTAGTATATGCCTTGTTGTGCTTAAACCAATTAAAAAAAATAAACTTGTCTACAAGAGTAGACTGCTTATGGGGCATTCTAAATTCAAATTTTGAAATCACTTTTTTTTTTTGTTTATTACATGTAAAAAATAGCTTACAAAAAGATAAAATTAAATGACATAGCCAAATACAAATAAATGTAAATTAAATATTTGCTTGTACACCATATCTTATCTACAAGATTGGCAATATTCAAACATTTGCAAAAATTCTTTGTTGCCAAGGCTTTGAGGAAGCAAGAACTCACATTTTTGTTGGGAAAGCAAAATGGTAAAATCTTATGAAAGGGAATTTGGCAAATTACATACGCAATAACCCTTTACACTATCTCATTTCAAGAAATCTATCCTAAATTACACTGGCAACAATTCAAAAAGCATATATACACACACACACACAAAGATATATCTGCACTAGCAGTGTTTGCAATTTTAAACAGTGCATCATGGATACAACTTCTTGTTCATCAATAGATGGCATAAACTATGGTATTACCTGCAATGGAGGCTTTGCAGCTGCAAAGAACAATAATGTAAACATCTATATATTTCAGTCATCTCTAATTAATGTCTAGGACATACTATTTTTAAAATGAATAGTGGAGTATAATATGTATATGGTATGTGTGCAAGGTATCAATTTATTATCTCACAGCTCCTAATCTACCCTTTCTTACCCTATTTTATGATACCGGATCATTATCTTTTAAAAGTTCTTCCTTGTAGCTAGCAAAAATATTCAACTTTGCCAAGAGAAAGCATTAGGATGACTGTAAGGAAAAATTGTAGAAGTCACTTCCTTTTCCATTTCTGGCACTACTTTAATTTTTCCTTTCGTTCAGCATGGTAGCTGAAATACATTGATACTCGTAAGAGCAAATATAATTAAAACTGAGTGGCAAAATTCTCCTGCTGAAAATAAAGACTCTCATCACACCCTTTATATTTATTATTTTTAAAGATTTATTTATGTATGTATGCAAAAGCTGGGGTGTAGACAGGTGAGAGGATTCACCGGAGACACTCCCCACTCTTGGGGAGCAGAACAGGCAGATCTACTGAAATACACTGCTGAGGGGAGCAGTGGGTGCTTCATCAAGCTCTTGCTGCAGATAGCTTCATAGTGCTGAGACTTAACCCCTAGTGCCACCACGGAGGCCCCTCTCCCCACCCCTTTTAAACTTAAGTTATTTCTTTGTTTCTTTGAAAGCTATGTAGATCTTTTAAAAAGATGAATAGAGTAACATAGGAACCTAGAAACTTCATCAAGACCGGGGAGATATTTGTCAAGCAAGATTTTGCCTCTCTGTTCCAGTTTCTTGGCAGGATAGGAGCATAACTTCAGCTGGTGTCTGCTCCAAATTGTAAACCTACTCCCTGTCATAAAGCTACAGGAAATTACTTTTTTCTTCTAAAAGCTATTAACATACCCAGTGGCTACTCGAGTTGCCAAGTGGTTCAGGATGAACTGTATATAACAAATGATGCTGTTGCATACTCTTACTCAACGATTATTGTTTTACATATGTAAAAAGGTAACGTCTCTTGGTGTTTTTGCACATGACATCCCGGTTTAAAACTTTTTCAATAATAAAACATTTGTTGCTCTTCCAGTTTTGTGGAGAAATTTTTTCTAGAGTGGCAGGAAATTTAGTTTCGATACCAGTAGAGTTTTTGTTTATGTAGTTGTCAAACCCCCTTTAAAGAAATTTGGAATTTTGTCTTTGGGCAGGGTTCTACTTTTTTTTTTTTTTTCTTCATTAGCCCTTAGTCTATAGATCTTAGTTTCATATTTGCATTTGCTAATTGTGGTTCTCTTCAAGTATGTACTTACCTCTCTTAATAGTCAACTACCTTTGTGTAGCTAGATGGTTTATTTTACTTGATTTTTCTTTTGTATTGAGGTAAGATTGCTTTACAATATTGTATATAATATAGAGGTATAGGGTCTCCTCGTTTAGGTGTTACCACACACCTACCACAAAATGCCCATAGTCCTCTGCCGTAGTCCTTTGGCCCCCTCCCTACATTCTTCTCTTCCCTTCCTCCACAACCTGGTAGACTCAATTCTATGCTTTTTATTTAAAAATTTATATTTCAAATTCTGAGTGTTTTCTGTCTCCTGATTGAATTTGACTGACACTGAATTGATTTGGGAGTGGTCTCAGGAGACAATCTCTCTAACATGGAATTGGATTGCACTTCAGTGTAGTATTGAGCTCCTTCCAAATAATCACCAGCAGGTAGATACTCACTTAACTAGTTATCACGTATGGCTGATTGTGATAAAATTCTTACTGAAACAGGTACTTTGAGAGCCCAAGAGGCTGCTTCACTGGTCGTGGAAGTAGTTATGATAACTGCCTGACTGTGGTGTTACATGGATTTCTTCAAATTCAGCACACTGTTTATAGAAAGAAAATGACACACTCAAGTCTTTAACTTTCAGTTTAAATTACAATCTGAAAATTCCATGGCAGTTGTAAAATAATCTGTTGTTTCTTACATACACAAAACCAATAATAATAAATACAAAATTTAATTTGCAGTAAAACACAACATCAGTTGAATACATAGCCTCACAAAGTTTCTCAAGTGACAGGGTATGAATTTGAGGAAGTGAAACATGGAATGGAAATTTTGCACTCAGATGAAACTGAGGATTTTAGACCCCGGATTACTTCCTTTGCTAGTATCAGTATCATGCTCTCTTTTGTATTCCTGAAGGTCAGCCTGTGTATGCTTGAAAACCCTGTGATAGTTGTTCTGAGGCAAATGCCTTGCAAGGGGATATTTTCCTTGTCATTCCCCATTCTACTTAGATTATCATGACATATTACTGTCCTCTCTAGCAAAGATAGTTAAACAGAAGCAATGCCATATCCTTGATGTTACTACCATAATAATAAATGTGTTAAATAACTTTGGTGGTGACATCTACTAATTCCATTTATTTCACCTTTTTTAGTCTGTACAGAAGTCAGATGGTATTTAAATAATGATGGGTTACTTTCTAACTTAATCTGGTTTTAACTCCAGATGTAATGACTATTGAGATAGTATCTTTTCTAGGAAAATTATCATACCTCCCAAATTCACTTTTATTTATTTGACTAAAATGTTTTGTTTTGTTTTGGTTTTTCCTAATCAACTTGCAAAAATTATTAGAAACCATTTTTTGCTTACCTAGGGAAATAGCACAACAATAGTGTCAGCGACAAGACTCAATTTTGCCTCAGGATTATATCACTTGTACTCTCTGCTGTAATACTCTCTGTAAGTACTTTGATTCTTTTCATAATCCACAATTGATCACACACTGTTCTTTATCAATAACATTATTCTGATTGAATTTAATGAGTAGAAAGTAGAAAGTATCCACTTGAATATCTTGGTAGGACATATGGCAGCTGCAGGAGATATTGGCAAGCTGCAGCCTTTAGGCTAAATCATTTGTAAATAAAAATTTATTAGAGCAAACCCATGCACATGTGTTTACACATTGACTATCTTTTTTATACTACAACAGTAGATAATTGAGTATACTGTATTATACATCACATATCTGAAATCATATTGCCCCTACAGAAAAAGTTTTCTAATCTTTTAAATAAAGGATAAGATATAAACACTAACAAATCTTAGGAAATTGCTACCAAAAAAGAAGTTTAGGAGAGTTTAATGGTCTGCAGCATGCCCAGACATCCCCTGAGTGAAGAATGGTTTCTATAACTTGCAGTGTAATATATAGTAAACCTTTTCAGATTTAAGGTAACTATACAATATTTGAACATGAAAAGATGTGTGTGAATGAAGTTCTCAGAACTGGCTTGGACTTAAAGATATTTGAAAGCCCACTAAAAGGCATCCACTGAATCAGATAAATAATATGCTCTGTGGATGTGAATCATACCCTTCCTGAAGATATCTATGTACTTGTTGAATTGGCACATAAACAACATGGGCATAATGGCTAAAAGGATCCTGTTAATGGGTTTAACGACCTGGACTCCCCCTTACCACTAAATTTCAGCTATTAACCTACTAATAACAGAGTCCAGCAATGAGTGTGGAACCACTACCCAGAAAGCCAGTAAGCCACCTGGTGATGGGTTGAGTTCATTGCATTTTATCCATCATTAAGAAGCAGAGATTTATAAATATTCACAGGGTATTCTGGATATGACTTTACCTTCTTCACCTGCACTGTTTCTGCCAGCAACAGTATCAAAGGGCGTATCTTTTCATGACCTCTCATCATGATATTATATAGAACATTGTTCTGATTAAGAAATTACTTTCTCAGCAAAGAAAGAACAGCAATGATATTGCATCCATTAAATTAACTGGTCTTAACTCAAACTCCATTACTTAGAAACATCTGAGTCAATGTCTTCATTAAGACCCAAATATAGTAGCTATGAGGAAGGAAAGAATACTGACTAGATGGACTGAATACTGAATATCTGGACTTACAAGATAAAGGATATGCTTTCAGTAAGAGACCACAATATGGTGCTGTCTCCCCCATAAGCAGAATACATGGGTCTGGGAATCAAGGGATCAAAGTGGGTGTGCCACCTCTACTATTATTCTTAATAGCCTGCTTGGAGAGGTCTTGCTTCCTGTACCAATGACTTGTACCTCTGATAGGCTGGAGGTCTTAACTCCCATTGGGATAATGTTTCCATTAATATATTCAACAATTGGTTGTACTGAAGTGGAAGATGAAACCAACACCTGGTCATTTTGGGATAGTTATGCCACTAAAATAATGTGTCAAAGGGAAAAAAAAGGAGTTACTGTCCTGGTTGGAATTATTCTGTTTACCCAGGAGATATTGGGTTGCTGCTCCACAATGAAGACAGAAAGAATATGTTTGGAGACCAAAGCGTTCTCTAACAGTACCTCTTAGCACTTCTATTTCCAACAGTAAAGATTAATGAAACACTATTGTGCCTCCAAAAAAAGATAGAAATTTTGAGAAGCCAGATCTTAAAATATAAAATTGCATGTAAATCTACAAGGCAAAAAACTCAGATCATTTGAAATCTTTACTGCTGTCAAAGAAAATACAAAATGGATGGTAGAATGAAGAAGTCAGATCTATCAACTATGGCCTCACAATGATTTCTGAAGTACTTTTTCATATTCTTTTTCCTTTTGATTTGTATGGGTGTATGCATATATAAACATCTGTGCTTCTGTGTGATTCTTCACATATTGGTTTTATATACCATTTGTAGGATATTAACTTCATAAGTTAGTGTTTACTTTTACTCCTAAATTTCTGTGAGAGTAGACCTGAACATTTGGTTGTCTGTATGAAAGAAACTAAGCAATTAACATAAGCAGAGATAGAGATAGTTTGCCTCTCCATTTTGGGAGGAAAGTAGTACTGTACTTGAAAGAGTAGCTGCATCTTGTTAGGTTTGGAGACTCAAATATGAAGAAAGTGAATAAAGACAGGGTAGATCATGCCAGTTGTTCACTTAGTTTTTATTTGTTTCAAATCTGTTTTGCCACATTTTGTGATAATGAAATTGAGCCCATATTTTTTTTCAAATTTTCTTTGTTTGATTTTGCTAATAGTGTATTGGGTGCCATTGTAAGATAACCTTGTTTACTGGTAAATAACTACTCTCTTCTACTCCCTTGATAATCTCTCTCTTCCTCTCCCTCTCTTTCTCTTCCCCCTGACACAGCATGCTTTAAGGAGAAATATGATTAGAGCTTAACCAAAGATCCATTGTCTGCAATGAGAACTGAAAACCATAAATACATTTCTCTGTATTCTGAATTCTGAGTTACTTCTGGAGAGGAAGAAATAGAATATTGATCCACTTGTTAGATGCAGGCACCAAAGTTACAGTTCTGCTTTGTTCCATGTAGCAGGGGGATCCAAATTCAATGGATGCTGTTTGGGAAAATTTTACCAGAAGAAGGACCACTAAATGACTTTGTGGATGGGGCCCTTTAAACTAAATCATTATATTATCACTGTTTCTTCATCTTATTTCTTCATAGAAATTAAGGAATGTCATGTTAGCACATCACTGTACCACAAGTACCAGAGAATATTATCTTGATAACAGAGAGCTACAGGGAGAGAAGTGCTAATGAGACAAACTCTTTTGGATTTTTTTTCCTCAGTTGGTGAGTGAGGATTTAGCATGAGTACCTCTATCTCTGATGTCCTAACATCTCATTATATAGATGATGTCCTGTGATTGGCAAATGGGAAGCAAGTTTTATCAAGTCAGATTGCATTGTTATCAAATCTCTACTAGGAGAGATAGGAGATAATCCCTAATAACATTTAGAAACCTGCTTACCAAATACAGTTCCTTGATCATGTGGATGTGTTTATAAAGCACAATCCTTCTAGCAGTCAGGAAAAATCTGCCACATTTTGATATCTAGTCTCTACCTTTATGAAGCAGTCTATCAGAAACATAAAGGAATGACCCCCAGATCCTGCATGTCCCACACAGAATACCTGTCAACATCTCAGGAATGTCCTGTTCTGTTGGCATTTTCTTGACTGTATTATTTAGCCATTGGTATGGACACATTGGGCAGGTTGAAATAACTGCCCTCATGCAGTCTCTCCAAAAGCAAGAACTAGACTCAGTCATTTGAATCTAGGACTCCTGGAGTTATTTGTCATCTGTGAGGCCATAGAGGAGACACTGTCAACTTGTGCCTCTTAGTATATGTAGATAGGATTTGAGAGCACCAATAGTTGTAGCCATCCCTTCCTTTAATCACCCTCAGGAACTATGCTTCTTATCTGGAATCAACCTTAAGAACTAATTTATTTTTCTCCTAAATCATGGTGACATACACGTTCGGGGTAGAAATAAAAAAAAAAATTGCAAATGTTTAAGGAAGTATTACCAGTAGATCACATCAGTCTCAGATGACTAGGACAATTTCTTCAAAATGAGCCAGAACTTGATTTTGTGGTGAATTTCCTTTTGAGAAATTCTCCTGCTGCTTGGTGTCCTGTAGATAGTAGCCTTAATTACATGCTGTGTGAGACAAATAGAACAGATTTTATCTCAGTCTCTGCTGGTCATATTACTCAGAATGGCTAAGAGCAGTTTACATGTGAGAAAATAAAACTGAAACCAAGATGTTGTAGAAACAAGGAGTGATTATTTTGGGGAGACACTTAAATATCTTACATTTGTGCATGTCTTGTGAATAAAAATACTAATTGTCCAGTTTGGGGAAATCTTTCTTAGCATGTGCATATAATGAACAGTCTTGAAAAATAGACACTGTGCTCCTTCAGAACAAGTAACTCTTTTTCTTATTCTCTCCTATAAAAGATTCAGGTTCTTTTGGCTCAGGGTTGCTCCTCTGTTATGTAACAAACTCTATGTATAGGTGTCTTTTTGGACTGATCGGTATTGCTCCTGTGGGACTGAGGTCAATAATTGGACTGAGGTCAGAATAATCCATCTTATATGCAAATAGATTCAAAATGGAAAAAATGGGTAATATATATTTTTCATTAACAATAACTATAAGATACTTAGAGAAAAAATCAAATTTGGAAATGATAGAAAAAATGCAAATATTACTTTTAAACAGATGATTAAATGGTGAGATTGTCACTTTAATGAATGATGATATTCAAAATCATCAACAAACCAAAGCCACCAAATAATTTATACTTTAAAAATACAATAAAAGCTCCAACACTACTTTTCACAACACTTAAAATATTTCTTAAAATGAGTAAAAGAAATAAAATCACAAGATACATTAACAAAGATGCAGAAAATTTCCCCACCGAATAGCAAGATTTCTTAATGCTATTTTAATTTGACTTCTGCTTCCAAAAATATAATGAACTACATGTTTGGAAACTCATCTATTAGGAATGCCTACTAATACAAGTATGAGATAAAAATGGACAAGGCCAACATCCTTTAAAGTGAATATAGCTAAGTAAATTACAAGTAGGAGGATTCTATGAGTACTATTGAATGTAGAAGGTTAACAAGCACTAAGGTCATGATTTGTATTGTTCAAAGTACTAATAAATCAGAAAAATTTTACTCAAATATGATTAAGAGAAAATGTTCAGTTCTTGTGTGTGTGTGTGTGTGTGTGTGTTTAATCTGTTTCCTTCAGGTTGTGAATGGAACGTGTCATAGTCTTTGAGAATCTAAGCTGACTGGAAAATAAACACATTGGATAAAAACATTCTCTCATTGGATAAAAACATGGGCACCAGTATCACTGCTATTCCCCATAAATTTACAAATGTGCTAACTATATCAAAAATTCACTATAAAATGCTTTATTTAAGGAAATACCTTTATTAACTCGTAACTTATTAAGGATAATCAAAATAGTAGAGGTCTCTCTTTTTTTTTTTCCATATTCTTTTTCCTTACCAACCCATCTTTGTTCTCTCAATTATTTTTTAATGTTTACATAACAGATTTACTTCCTGAGGCAGAAGGCAAGGCACATGCAAAGTCTTCACTATGTTAAGGTCAGGTAATCAATTTCCCATCCCAAAAGACAAAGCTAATAGTACAGAGGATTATCACTAAATGCGAGCAGCTGCTTTGGTAAGACTGGAGCTTTTCTAGCGAATCCTGTAATAATGGAGTAGGCAGGAAACAGAATCCCATATATATCTATATTTGAATTCTGTGAAAACTGCATAGGTGTTTTTAAATACAGATGAAACGATTAATTTTGCTTTGATTAAAGCAATTGCTATTAAACATGAATGCATTTGAAGCAAAACATGGAATTGTTATGGATAAAAGAATAGTTCTCTTTGTTCTGAATGTCATTCAAGATTTTCTCTTTAATAAATTTAACTTTAATACTTACACATTTAAGGATTTCAGGAGTTTACATGATATAAACTGTTTAATGCAAGTGTTAACATCATCCTTGCTATTTCTAAATATTATCATCAAAAACTAACTGACTTTTAGGGCCTCCCCAGTGGCTCAGCAGTTAGGCGCTGCAGTGTGGAGCTGTAGGCAGCAGCAATGCAAGTTCAACGCCCAGCATGGGAGATTCCCACGTGGCGCCACAGAACTCTCCTGCCTCACCCACAGCTCCCCTCAGCAGTGAACTTCAGCCGATCTGCCTATTCTACTCCCCACTCTGTTTCTGGTGAGCCCTCTCACCACCCTACACCTCTGGTCTGTACCCCAGCTTGTTTGCATAAATAAATGAATCTTAAAAAAAAAAAAAAAGCTAACTGACTTTTATACCATAATCATTTAATAGAATTGATAACAACCCCATGCATTATTTCCTTAAATTCAGATAATATAGTAAGGCTCTGTAAAGAGTTATTAAATATAAACAATTCCTAAATTTAATTAATGCTATAGATCAATTTCATTTCATAAGAAAACACATATGCAATTTTATTTTTCTCTAAGGGTTTTATCTTAAAATCTATTGATGCAATGTAACTCATTAATATTTCAAGTGCTCCTTCATTTTAAATCTAGGCGTGATATATGCAAGCAAATTATATAAGACTTTGCCTCGAATATAAACAAAGGAATCAGTAATATTAAAATTGAAGGCTTTTTTGCTTATTTAGCCAGTTAGTTTTGTGACTTAGCAACACTCACAGAATTGAATAAACATTTCCTTTGACTAACTCTTCTTTTATACACTATCAGACCACATGTTTCTTCTTGGTTTTCTCTCATAGATATAACTGGTAATTTTGATGTGCCAATACTGTAATTCTTCAAAATTCTGTCTTAATATTCTTTTGCTTTTTCATATCATTGTAGCTCTATGTGAAGTCAAGCATTTTCATTTCTTTAAAACCTGATATCATCTCTCAGAATTATACTTTTTAATCTATGAAAATTCAGACCCATGTATTCAGCTATATTCTTGTTAATTCCAGTGGTACATGTATTTCTTAGCCACCTTAAAATGAATATGTTCACAACTAAATGCCTAATACACCTCTTCTCTTAGCATTTTCCCTGTCCCACTCTGCACTCAACACTCCACTAATTTAGTGATGAAACTTAGTCTCTCTACATTGTCCTTATCAATAAATTTTAATTCATCTAACAGATTGGCTTCCCTAAAAGCTGGGGATTATCTTTGACCTAATCATATCTGCTCATTTTTTTCCTACTTAGGTCTTTAAAACATCACCAATTTTTAGACTTGTAACATGTAAAATATACATAACATCCATTTTAGTATAGCCACCATCATCTTGCGCGACTTCAAACCTCTAAATGTGTCTCTTATTCCAATTTTAGATCCATATCCAACCTTAAATTATTCTTCGTAAAGTATATTTTTTCAGTAAGCTTAATTCTACAACTTTTTTATAATTCAAATGATTTAATCATTTCTCATAATAAGCTAATTTACAAAGATGATAGGTTTGCTCCCAGATTCTGTGCTACTTTCTGTTCAAACCTAATTTACCAATCTCATCTCTCTTATAGTCAAAAACTTTCCCTTTACCACTTCAACTTACTCTGAAATTATTTTATTGATAGTTTCTTGAATACAGTGACGTATTCTTCACAAAAAGCAAACATTTTTTTTTTCCCTTTCCAAGGAATGCCCTTCTTCTATTCTTGACTGACTACCTCCTCTAGACTTTTGTTTTTAAAATAGACCTAATATGACTCTCAAATCCCAATTAGGTATTTCTGTGATACTCAAATCTATCTTAGTGTTTCTTCATATTAATAAATCTAATTAAGTATATATATCTACTTACCTACCTACCTCCCTATCTGCCAACCATCTTTTCACACCTGTAGGTAGATAAGGTCTATCATTTGTTTAGGTTCTCTCTTAAATTTTAGGTAAAATGATTGTTTGTTTGTCTGTGTTTATTATTATGTTCCTAGAGTCTTTCAATGCTGATTGATAGTCAGAATACATTAATTATTTGTTGAATGACTGAAAAAATGAATAAAAGATTGATAATTGAACAAATGAATCAGTAAATTCATTAAAAATGCATATATGAGTTGCTAATTTTCCTAATTTCTAACATATATACACTTACCAATAAGTATTTGAAAATGAGCCAACAGCAAAAATTTGAGACACTGACTAGTCACCTCCATTTTTAAGGCAATGATATGATTGCAAAGAGAGGATTAAAGTTCAAAACACCAAAATAAAAACCACATAAATTCATTGAATTATCTTAAATAATAAACTTGTAGTCTACATTAACTTGTTACATTATATTCTTACGTATTGGCAACAAAAATATAATATCCACCCAGTTTTTCAATTTTCCAGACAAATTATTTTTATCTAGAGGAAATAACTGGAAATTTTCATTATGTCTTTAGAAACTGAAACTTTCTAGTTTTACTTCACATAGCTATTTGCCTAACATTTTTTAATATAACAATCAGAGAAGAATATATACAAATGCATATTTTTGTATGATCATCTAGAGTTTTAAAATATTTTTAGTACTTGTGAATGTCTTATAATTAGCAAAGGTCATTGTAAAACTAAAGAGTCATTGCAAGTAGCAATGATCCTACACTCTTAAAGATGCTATTATTATATTAAAGTGTACATTTATCTACATTTTAATAAATGTTTAGGGATTTAATCTTTATTAATAACAAATAAGTTCTAAGCACACACCAATATTTGAAAATATTTTCAGTTTTCACTAAGTCAGCAGGGGGCTTTGAAGATGTTTTCCCTCTCTACTTGGAGCATCCTCTTCTGTGAAAGTTGATAGCAGTGAAGTATCAAATATGCCCTTTAAAACATCAAGAATGCAAATAGAACCACTCTAGCACTTGGTTTATTGCAGATTTTTGATAACAAGTGTGAAGAACTAATTGTAACATTTAATAATGAAATTATTTATTAACATGATTTTAGTATTTCTTAATATATAAATTTGTATTAATTCAATTTCATCAAACAATTGCTGGAAACTTAGTACCTACTACACTTGGTACTATGGTTTGCAAAATTATATTATATTGTCTCTGGTTTCAAGGAGCTTAAACACAGAAATGAGCTGCAGAGTTACATAAAGATAAAAGGTATATTTATTGACTGCTCTCCAGACAGATTTCAAAAGATAAAAACAAGGTGCAGAGGAGAAATAAATCTGTAATTTCCCTCAAGGCCTAAAAAAATTAGAAAAGTTCTTCTTTGAACTGAATTTTAAGAATTAATGTTTCATAAGTAGAAATTGGAGCTAGGGGATTTTTAGAAATTCAAGACTATAGACAAAAGTCTGAAAAGGTAAAAAAGTAAATGACAAGTGGACTAATCTGTTGTAAGTAAAGAACCTGGAAATTTTTAGACAAGAAAAAAGAAAGATTAAAGTTTGATATTAAACATTTATTTTATACTAAATATTTGAAATTTTATTGTAGAGGAAGTGAGAAATGGCATGCTTTTAAAGCAAGGAAAATACAGTCAGATCTGTGTTTTAAAGAGGAGACTTTGTCCGAAAGTGATTGCAATACAAGAAAAAAGGGCTCCTTTCCTCACAAGTCACTGCTCTTTGTTTTCAAATTTGAATATTTTTAACTTTATTTTTTTAGATATCATTGATTTACATTCATATCTGTGTTTTAGATATCTAGGATCTCTGCCCTCAAGTTGTTACCCCACCACAACTACCACCAAAACACCCATAGTCTATCCTCATTCATCATTTTTCTACCCCCTCAGTGTCCTCTCAAAGCTGCTCCTCTCCCCTCTCCTGGTAGCCTCAGTTCTATAGTCAGATTTCAAAAGTGTTTGTTAGTTTGATTTTATCTGAGCATTTGTTTGATTTATCTGTATTCCACATATATATGACAACATCTGGAATTGTTTTCCTTTTTACTTATTTCACTTAGCATATAATCCCTTTTGATTTCATCCATGTTGCCCACTTAGATAACTAAGTAGAATTCCATTGTGTATATATAACACATCTTCCTGATCCATTCATGTGTGTTTGACCACTTAGTTTCCACAGCTTGGCTATTGTAAATAGTACTGAATAAATATAGGAATGTTTATATCCCTTCAAATTAGAGTTTTTTGGATTCTTTGGGTGGAAACTGAGGAATGGTATGGTTGGTGGGGTCATATAGTAAGAGCCCTTCTTTTGCATGTGACTATCCAGTCTTCACACCATTTATTTAAGAGACTTTCCTTTCTCCAGTGTATATTCCTAACTCCTTTGTCATAGATTGCTGTCCATACATGTGGGTTTTCTATCTGTGCTCTCAAATCTGTCCCATTGGTTTGTGTGCCTGTTTTTCTTCAAGTAACCTATTGTTTTGATTATTACAGTTTTCTTATTTCTTTTAACAATGTCTTATAGTTTCTTCACATTGGTCCTTTGCCTTTTTAAAATTTATTTGTAGATATTTCATTCTTTTTGATGGAACTGTTTTCTTAATTTCTTCCTCTTCTAGCTCATTTTATGCATAGAGGAAGGCAACTGATCTTTGTGTATTGATTTTATATACTGACACTTTTTGTATCCTGAACTGATACATCATTTCAATTAGTTTTAGTGGAGTCTTTAGGGTTCTCTGTGTATATTATCATGTCATCTGCATATAGTGATAGCTGTACTTCTTTTCACAATGTATATTCCTTTTATATCCTTTGTTTGCCTAATTATTCCTTTCAGGTTTTCTACTTCCTGAATCAATCTGGAATGGTGGCATACTTCTAAGAATGTTCCCATCTCTTTTAGGCTATTCAACTTACTAGCATACAGATGTTCATAATAATCTCTTATAGTAGTTGAATGTCTGAGTATTTTGTTGAATCTTCTCTTTCGTTTATGAGTTGTCACCCTTCCTTATTTTATGAGCCTAACTAGAAGTTTGTATTTTTGTTTATGTTTTAAAGAACATCCTTTTAGTTTTATTAATCTTTTATATTGTCTTTCTTATATCTATTTCATTTATTTCTGCTCTTTTTTTATTATTTCCTCATACTGGCTTGGTTTTGTTTGTTCTTTTTCTGTTGCTCTGAGTTGGGAGATAAGGTTATTTTTTTTTAGTTCTTTTTTGTTTCTTGATGTGGGACTATATTGCTATATATTTCTCTCTTAGTACTGCTCTTGCTGTGTCCCCTAAGTTGTGGAAAGTTATGTCCTCATTGTCTTTTGTCTTGAGTTGTATTTTTAATTTCTACTTTGATGTCTTCATTGATTTAGTGGTCTTTCATAGTATGCTGTTCAGTTTCCACATACTACAGGTTTTTTCCTGCTTTTTTGTGGTTGATTCCTAGTTTAATAACTTTATGATTGTAGAAGATGCATGGTTGATTTCAGTCTTCATGAATTTGTTGATAAATTTTTTGGTGAACCACTATGTGGTCAATCCAGAAAAATGTCCCAGTTACACTTTAGAAGAAAGTGTATTTAGTTTATTGTAGGTACAGTGCCCTATAATAATGATTAATCCCATGTTGTCTAATTCTTTGTTTAAGGCATAGTGTCTTTATTTATATCTTGTCTGCTGATCTAACCATTGGTGAATGTGGGGTGCTGAAGTCCTCCACCAAGAATGCATTTCCTGATGTATTATTTCCTTAATATTATATATTGCCCATTGTTGTCTCTTGTTACCTCTTTTAGCTAAACATCTACTTTATCTGTTATAAGTATTACTGCCCCTGCCTTTCTTTGTGCACATTTGTTTGTAGGATTGCTTTCCAACCCATTACTCTGTAAATTTGTCATCTTTAGAGCTCAGGTGCATTTCCTAGAGAGAGAAGAAAATTGGATTCTGTTTTTCAGTCCAACCAGACACACTGTTTTTTAATTGGTGAGTTCAGTCTGTTTATATTTAGAATGATTACACTGGTCAACAAATTTTTACAAAACTTGCGTTACTGAAATAAAATTAGTCATTTCCTATCAATTTGTATGTGCTCAACAAGAATATGACAGTCAAATTCTAATTTTGGCTCCAGTTTTTTTTATAATCTGCAATAAATTGATGTTAACATCACAAAATGCATGCCAATAGCAATAGGCCTATGGTTGATACCTGTAAAAAAATCAAGTCATAGACTACTTTGATTTCTTCGCTTGTCTCAAGTATAGAATAGATGGAAGATAGTTTCCATTGTGCAGCAGCACAGCCTTAAGACACTGTTTCAGAGAGTCTAGAAATAGTTCTCCATTCTTGTGGGTCATGAGTGATTTCTAAGTCATTCATGAGGCCCTCAATATCGGGACAGAATACCAGAGTACTTTCCTTTCTGAAGAAAGGCTCCAACTGCTGGTGGCACTTTTGATATAAAGTAACTGTGACATCTTCTTCTAGAAGATTCCATTGTTGGAGTCTTAAGTGATACTTTTCTTCTGGTTGGCAAATGTCACATCCCCACAAATAGAGCAGAAATTGTCCGTGCTATTACACACTTTCGAGGCATTACTGTTCTGTATTGTGCCTAAATGGATAAAATAATAACAGTTCTATGGAACAGTAACTTAAACTGTCTCGCACAAAGTCTGAAATATTTTCAGTGCTCAACCTTTCTGACAAGGCTTTCTATAGTGCACTGCTGACGTCAGCTACTTCAGCAGCCACCTGGCAGTAGTATTGCATTGCATCAGAAAATGATGCAGTCAACTCTGGATGATGTGTGCGTAATGGTATTATGCAATGCAATGCAATAATACATCATTCTAGACTGATTTAGGATGTTGTTGCAGTCCTACTGGATAAATTTACACGGTGAAACATATAAAATAAATAATATGACATATCCTCAAAACGAGAGCTAATCAAAAAATTTCAGGGTTATATATTCATGTTCAGCACACCAAGATACTATAGATTAGGGCCTCTTTTAAGTCAGCAACGATCTCAATGTTGACTAGTGTTATTGATTCATGAAGTTCTGCTACTGTCATTTTGTACTTAATTTTGTGATTCTTTTTTATTTCATTGTTCAGTTCTTTGTGAATGTTCTTCTCTTAAATTTAGATAAGAAATATTCAACATTTCTTCATTTCTTGGATGTGGGGTTTCTAGTGATTGCAAACTTCTTCAACTTTTGTTTGATAAAGCCTTAATTTCTTCATCTTATCTAAAGGAAAGCCTAGTACGATAGAGTGATCTTGGCTGGCAGTTTTTATCCTAAAGTATTTTGATTACATTGTTCCATTCTCTCCCTGTTCATAGTCTCTCTTCAGAGAAGTGTGATGTTAGCTGATTGGGATTCCTTTATAAGGTTTTTTTTTTTTTTTTCTTTTCACCCCTGTAGCCAGCTTCAGTGTTCTTTGTCTTGAATACCTGTAAGTTTCCTTTCTTTATGTCTTGGTTTTGATATCACTTTGTTAAGGTTCTGTAATGTCCTTTTATCTTCATGGATTTCCATTTTACTCCCTTCTCCAGGTTTGGGAAATCATCCTGTATTATTTCTTTAAATAAGTTATCTGTTCCCTTCTTTCTCATTTTCTCCTTCTGTGATATCCATTATTCTTATATTGAATTTCCTCATGAAGTCAGATAATTCTCAAAGTGTTTCTTCATTTTTTTTCCTCTGAATCATTCTTTCTTGCTCAACCTGAATTATTTGTGTATTATCATCCTAAAAATCACTGATTTAAAATTCCAGTTAATTTATTCTGCTCCCAGAGCTTTCTCTATTTTTCATATCCTCTATTAATCTTTTTTACATTCTGAAACTCCATTTTTTAAGCTTCAATTTGTCTTCTATTCATTAATTTTATTACTTGAGACATTCATTCAGTGTGTGTGTTTTCTTCCATTTCTTGTAATTCCTTTATCATTGCAATTTTTAATTCTCTATCTAACATAACCAAAAAAAATATTTCATGCCTTATGTTTGGTGTCTTGAGATTTCTTCATTCTCTCTGGCATAGAATTTCCCTTGGGGCAGTGATTGCCATTTGTGACCTTTTTTTACCCATTAATTGCTTTACAAAAATTGAAAGTGCAGAGCTTCCACATTTCCAGTAGATGGCGATGTATGACAGGATAGTTAATGTGTAACTGGGTAATTTGAGTGGGGGGCCTGGGAGGGGTCTGTCTTTAGGGGGGTGCTGTTTGTGGTACTTGCTTGGCTTATGCCTTTGTGCTGCTGACCCTTTTCTCCAGAATTCAGATGTGTGTTTTGGCTCTGTGTGTGCTAGGCATTGTGCAACTCCTGTGTCTTCTAATGCAGCCTTATCAGCTTGATGCAGTATCCACCCATATCCACCTGTTCCTGAAGGAACTGGGAAGAGTGAGCCATGCTTTTTTGAACTTTGTTTCCTTCTCTTTTGGTCCCCTCTACATTTGTCTGGCTCTCCACAGTGCTCAGGATTGTCTGTGCTGTGGTTGGATCCTCAACACTCAACTTTGCTTTCCTTGGGCACAGATATAAACCACAGTGTCTGTACCATTAGCTGCCTCTTCTTCCACTCACTCTTTGTTTTCCTAATATAAAATTTGTCCACATCCCTTCAGCGGTGCTCAGTCAGTGTTCATCCCTGGCAATTGTGAAGAACATCAGTTTAACCCAGTCACAGGGTCCTCCAAATTCAGTGCCTATCTGGATTTCTTGGTTTATTCTCCTTGGAGCTCGAAGGGACTTTACTTTGATACCATCTTCCTTCTTTCTGCACTAGTCAATATAGAAAAACTATAGTTTATATGCATAGGCAGATGGTTTTATATTTATTAGAACATTGTCACATTTAAGCTGATACTTTTACCATAAATTGTATGGAGGTAATTTTTAGGATTTCTCAGTATTTCAAATGTAGAACCACCGTCATTAATTTGCTGATGGTCCACAGTTATTTCATTTGTGCTTTCATTTTGCTTTCAACCCTATGCTTTGTAGATACACCAGACCTAATTGTTTGTTCCATTTTATCAAACACTATTAAAGAGACTCATTAAAATAAATGAAAACAAAACAGAGGTACATGTATAAATTTGTAGGCTGAACACATATTTTAAAATAAACCCCGTTTAATGTCAGGATGTTTTAGTTATAAATATTATAACACACATATATATGTGTGTGTGTTGTCTAAAACTAATCTATAAATTACTAAACTACTATGTTGTGTTATTGACTATATTAGCAAAGAGAAAGAGATGCAAAAAGATAATGATGCACAATGAAAGATTACTTTAAAGTATCTATTTATTCTTACCTTAGTTGAGACAGAGCTCTTTTTGTTAAAAATAAGTTCTCCACTCAGAATGGGGGAGAGGGGAGCACAAGGGACTACAGTGACGGTACACAGGTGAATTGGTGGTGGGAAACCTACACGGAATATACACTAATGTAAAAGACACAAATAAAAAAAAAAGTTCTCCACAATTGTTCTCTTTAACCTTAAATTTAAGATTATTCCTTATAAATTAAAATATTTATTAAAAAGCAGTTCATTTTTATTACATGCTCATAATGGCTTTTTATATCCATAATTATTTAAAATCTATATGCATTAAAGTAGTAATTTTTATCATAGTATTATAATTTCTCATGAATATTATTATGTATAGATAAATATTCCGATGCTTGTTCTTCTTATATGTGCTAAACTTCATATCATCCTTCAGTATTCATGATTACACATATCTTTTAGATTAGAAATTAATAAATGTCAAGAATTTACCTATTTCCTTTGAAAATGACAAAGGAGAAGCAATCCACTTGTGATCCTATCAGCTAGAACCATCATAACTTATAAATACTAATTTTTTCACTTTTCTTTATTATGTCCCCAATGAAAAGAGCTAATCTCTCATGAGAAATAGAAAAATCTGGGCTGATGTAATAAAGATATCTGGTAAAAATATAAACTATTGTATTATTAAATAGAGAAACAAAATACACATGAAAAACCATTTTATGTGATTTGAAAATATCTTTTTGTTGTGGTGTATTTTGTATTTCTTTATCATCTCAAAGGCATTTACTTAAAAACAAATTCTAGGAATGGCATCCTAGTATATGCAACCCTGAAAACTAATTTCCAGAACAACAGTGTAGCAAAATCCCCCTCAGAAACAACTCTGAGTAAAGCAAATTGATGGATATGCACTTTCCATGCAAATCAAAATCAAATGAATTTGTCACTGAAAAGTGAAGGAACTTGGCTGTAGTCATTTTTTCTGTTCATTTTATTCTCTACTGGTACTTTTTTCTCTTTCCTGAATGTCAGTTTCTTAGCAAATTTTAAAATGTATTACTTATTTCTCTGCTTTGCACATTTTATGATACTGAGTTTAAGCAATTTTATTATTTTTTTAAAGATTTATTTATTTATGCATACAAGCTGGGGTACAGGCCAGATGTTTGGAGCAGCGAGAGGGTTCACCAGAGACAGAGCAAGGAGCAGAACAGGCAGATAAATGGAAATACACTGCTGAGTGGGGCAGCAGGGGAGGCAGGAGAGGTCTGCCCTGGCATGTGGGCATCTCCCCAGCCTGGCTTCGAACTCACGTCGGTCCTGCCGACAGCTCCACAGCACAGCGCTTAACCACTGCGCCACCAGGGAGGCCCGCAATTTTATTATTTTCAGCCAATTCATTCAATTAATAAATTATGCCATATAGGATATATATGTAAATTTTTATCTATGTGCATGTTGGCTTAGTAAATTACCCTTGCAATATCAACAGTGGGTGGCACATCATAGACTATCAATACATTTAATGTATGAATAAATGACATAGCTATGCTTAATTGTTACATTGCTTAACTTATGAACTATTTTTATCTCTGATCAGAAAGTCATGAAATCTTAGTGTCCACCCTCTAGTATTCCAGAAGCATAAAATCAAGACGTAAAAATTCTATCATATAGCAGATTAATTTTAACTGTTTACTTTCCCTAGTGTAATTACTTTAAATTCCTTAAAAATTTACACATTTTATTAGTTTTAATCCATTTTTCTTCTAGATGAAGGAGATACTTTTAAAATTCAAAATGATTATGTCATGTTTTGCTTATAACCCATCAATATACAACTTATATACTCTGGGATTTAGCATTACTTTAAAGGAACATTAGCAAGATATTATAAATTTAGAAAAAAATCACTAAGTATGATTATTATTATATTTCTTGCAAATAAGGAATGTGATACTAAGCTATTAATTTCATACCTCTGTTTGATGCCCCACATGACTCATCTAAGATTGTATCTAATTCGATATCAATAGAAAAGTATGTATGGATGGGTATTGCATCATAAATAAAAACATTTCAGGAACAACAGAGTCAATATGACCTTTTATTCTTTAAGGCAAATTATGAGAACAAAGGCAATATTCAAACTCATGTTTTGTTTTTTTTTCCTGCAATTAAACTTGAAAGTTATCTAAATTCACAGGTTTAAAAATAGAAATAGCCTCAGAACAAAAGATTTCATTATAAACTAAATACACAAAATTCCATAGCATTGTTGTTTTAAAAAAACATGTTTCACATTCATAGGAAAACAATGAAGATCTTTTAACACATGTACAGATGATCAAAATAGCATCTGAATTTTTATGTGAACTGCAAAACATAACAGCATTCTCGCTGAGTCTGAAGAGTTACAAATTCTCCATTTCCTAAGTGCTTTTTTTCAGTTGCTTATTAAAAAGATGATCCCTAACTTGTGACAGGCACATATTTATAGCCACAACTCTGCCTCAAGCACTTTGAGGTGTCAGAGGCTACCTTCTGGAAGGTGGCTGTGTATAGTAAATGAGTTTTAACAGAACCAATTGTGTTGGCTTGCTCCAGAGGGGAGAACCCCTAACTGCAAAGATTCTTACTTGGTATGGGCACTGCATTTTGCAGCAGAGTCTGCCCTACCTATTTTCTATATACACACTTCCCACCAACTGTTTTATGCATTCTTGGCTCCCCAGCTGAGACGATTAAGAGAACAGGTTTTGGCATTCTGTATAAATATGAGATAAGACTCTGGAGCTGTTTCCAGGTTGGCAGAGGAGGGGGTAAAAAATAAGGCTTTGCTCCAGAATAAAGACTTTTTTTATCTTATAGGCAATGATCAAAGAATGAAAAGGCAGATACTAAGAGGGTAATGTGGGGAAATATGGAAGCTGGGTGATCAGCAAAATAGTGTAAATTAAATTAAGTACAGAAGAGTAACCACATTCTGAAAAACAGACATGGAAGGAAAACTTGAAATGTTTGGGTAGGGGGAGCAGATTGGAAGCAGATTGCTCTGTGTGATATTTTTCCTATACACTAACTCTAGCTAAACACTATCCAGCTTCACTTCTGTTTCTACCATCAACCTGGTTTTTGAGTCTAAAGGGCTGTAAAGAAAGTATCATGGGAAACAGGGATTCTGGAAGGGATGAATGTGGTAAGGATGTGTTCCTAGTAGAACTGGTGTTAGAATTGAAAAAAATGTAACTTCCAAATTAAACAAAATATTGGCAATATTTTGGCTTCAATAATGTTATATATGGGCCTCCCCGGTGGCGCAGCGGTTAAGCGCTGCGCTGTGGAGCTGTCGGAAGCGGTGACGCGAGTTCGACGCCCTGCCAGGGAGAATCCCACATGGCGCGGCAGACCACTCCTGCCTTGCCCGCTGCTCCCCTCAGCAGTGTGGTTCTGATCTGCGTGTTCTGCTACCCGCTCTGTCTCTGGTGAACCCTCTCACCGCCCCACACCTCTGGCCTGTACCCCAGCTTGTATGTATAAATAAAAATAAATCTTTAAAAAAAATAATGTTATATAGTAAACATTCTCACCTTTATCATTTGTTTTCTATATTGAGAGGTCTATAAATAAATAAAATACTAATTGCTACGTTCATTTGTGTTGGCTCTATTGCTTTTCCCCCCTTTGTTTTAATATAGACTGTAATTGGGCCTGCCTGGTGGCGCAGCGGTTAAGTGCTGCGCTGTGGAGCTGTGGGAGGCAGCAACAGCCGGAGAGATTCCCACATGGCCCAACAGACCTCTTCTGCCTCACTCGCTGCTCCCCTGAGCAGTGTATTTCCGTCAATCTGCCTGTTCTGCTCCCCACTCTGTCTCTGGTGAACCCTCTCACCACCCCACGCCTCTGGCCTGTACCCCAGCTTATATGCCTAAATAAATTAATCTTTAAAAAATAAAAAAATAAAATAGACTTAATTAATGTTATTTTCAAATGGAAAAGCTAAAGAATAGGACTTTTTTCATACTTAATATAAAAAGAGTGATTGAAATTGTTTTCATAGGGCAGGTTTATTTCTAAGGAAAAAAAAAATCATGTAGGTGCAGATGATTCCAAAAGCTATATTTTCTGCTCCGATTTCTAGTTCAAATGCTACACACATAGCAATAATTATTTACTTTATACCTCAATGAGGCAAACATCTCAAAACTGGAAAACCAGAAAACCTGATGCTGTCATTGTTGAAATTATATCTCTGCCAATTTTTCAATTTTGTAAAAGGCAACACAGTATCCTATTAATCAGGAAATGTCAGCACACAATTGTGAAGGATAAACTAATTATGTTCCTCTGGATACTCATTTTTTTATCAATCATACTCTCCAAAATTAATCAATCAGAAAGTCTCACATATTATCTCCAAGCATGTGGATTATGTCCATGCTCTTGCATATGCCTTACTTCCACCTTAATAAAAACACTGTCAGGTCCTACTGGGACTAATGACATAAAGAAAAAAAGATAAGAAGGAAGAAAGGGAAAGAAAAGGGGAGAAGAAAGTAATGACTGAAACTTCTCCTGGCTTATGGAAACCTTTTGTGGTCTAACCCAACCATATATCCGATTACTCTTCTTAGGAACAATGTCACTATTTTCATTGTGGTGACCATGTTATACCACACTATATAGGATTTATGGGAATAGGTTCACACCTCCTCAGATTCGCATCACCATCTCATCCCCGCCATCAAAGTATGTGGCATCCTTTAACACAGACTTTCAGGTCTCCTGTTCCCTTTATTTCCATACCCACCTTTCTTCCCTCCTAGTAGCTTAAATTCTGCAATCATATTTCTAGAGTTTGTTTTGGTTTAGTTTTGTCATTTGTGACAACATGGATGGAACTGAGGGGATTATGCTAAGTGAAATATGTCAGACAGAGAAAGTGAATATTGTATGATTTCATTCATATTTGAAGATAAACAAAGCAAACAAACAAACAAAAAATTAAAATAGATCCTTAAATACTAGCAATAGAATGGTTGTTACCAGAGGGAAAGAGAAAGGAAGGTGGGTAAATTGGGTAAAGAATGTCAAATATATGGTGTTGGATGGAAATTAGACTTTTGGTGGTGATCCTAATATAGGATATACAGATATTCAAATATAAAACCGTACACCTGAAATTTCAAAAAAATAACAACAAAAATAAACTCTTTGAAACTCTACTCACTTAAACAAAATATCATCTAAGATGGGTGAATTATTCTTAAATGTATTTTGTATATTCACCTACACTAAGGTTACCAAATTATATGCTCATAACTATAGTATATCAAAATACTTAATATTTGAAAAATATTCATATTAGCTTCTTAAAACCTTAGTTGTTTTCAAAATTCCTGTTGCTTTAATGTTTTTACCAGCTAACAATTATCAAGTGTTCATGTACAAAACATTACACCAATGAATATCTTGGATTTATCAAAATTCTATAGTTTCTCCTAAATAGATTTGTTTGGCTGAAATCAGGCATACATTAGATAAAAACATGTAGCTATTATAAAATGAAATGAAAAGTGAAGACCACAAGCAGAATAGCAAAATCGAAATATTGAAATAGAAATGCAAACTAGTAGAGAATATTAGAATAACCATCACATAACAATTAGAAACTGATCAAAATGCTTCCTTCTGGAAGAGATTCGATAAACAATAGATGTTATTTTCCTATTATTTGATTAACTAAACATAGGTTGTCATATTAAATTTTGTTTCCCTATTCTCTGTATGATTTAGCTCTTTCAATTAGGTTAATGCCAATAACATGCATTTTTACAATATAACATCCTGCACATTAATAATTTTTAATGTGCTCTCAATCTTTGTTGATAAATTATACATTAATTTTAAATAGTATTAACAACTGAAGAGGAATTAAGTGGAATGAAGATTTTCTGGCAGTTAGCACAAAGAAAATTATTTCTTAAGACATAATGACAACACTAAAAGCCAAACCGCTTAATGATATAAGAAAGCAGCAGTTTGCGTACAGTATTTTTTAATGACATTAATACTTTTAGTCATCTTGACCTGTCTTCATGGACCTCCATACCTATGCTATCTAAAGTTATTATCCAATTGTTAACAAAAGATAAATTTTACTACTGTGAGTTGCTTGAAAAGTAAGCTAGATGGTGCTAAAGATCACCATTCTATTCATTATGTTAACATAAAGCATAATTGTTGGTAAGAATAAATGAAAATTTTGGTACCTATTGCATTGCCCTGTAATTTGGTATTGCACTATGATTTAAATGCAGAAGCTTACAAGGGAACAAGACTAAATAATAGGATGGGATTAAGAAGCAGTACCAATTCATAAACCTGTACTGAAGTATCATATACCACAATCACAAACAAATACTCATCATTAAATAGCAAGTGTGTCTACTTAGACATCTTGTTATACTTTTTATAAATCTGTGGTGTGAATATTTTCATTCTTTTGAAGTAAAATTTTTTTCTTGCGCATAGTTGCTGAAATTTGGTGGCGGGACTTAAAATGATAAATTGCAGTGCCCATCACTGATTTATATATCATCTCTTGCTCATCTTTATAATTGTGTTAACCCCTTTTACTTATATCTAAAGGAAAACTGGCATTTTTTTTTAAGTTAAAGTTCATTTTGCATTAAATCAGATTTATTTGTGTTAAAAACTCACAATTCGAAGTTCAGAATTCAGAATTCCATGTATCAAACTCTCTTTTATAATGTAAGTTGCAGGGTACATTTGGCAATTTTCTGAGATATGGGATGAATCATTCTCCTAGGGCTGCCATTACAAAATACTACAGATAGAGTGGCCTAAACAAAAGAAATTAATTTTCTTACAGTTACGGAGGCTAGAAATCTAAGATCAAGGTGCTTGTCAGTGTTGGTTTCAAATGGCTTGTAGACACTTACCTTCTCACTGTGCCCTCACCAGCCTTCCACTGTGTACATGACAGGAGAGAAGGGAAAGAACTCCCTGATGTCTCTTTCTCTTCATATAAGAACATCAGTTCTATAGGATTATGGCTCCACCCCTCAGGCCTCATTTAACAGTAACATTGGAAGTTGGGCCTTCGACACAAATTTTGGTGGGACTCACTTCAGTTCATAACAATGACTTCTAAATTGTTATTCACCTCAGATGACAGTTACTCATCTCATCTGCACCTTCAGGATCTCTTACTTGCTTAGGTACAGCTAGTCCCTACCTCTCCTTCTGAATTTCAAGCAGAATTCATTCTGGTGATAGTTGTTATTCACATAGCCTCTTCTCTCAAGGGCTTCATGTAATACTTCTTTTTTTTTTTAAGTTTTAATTTTATTTATTTGTGAATACAAGAATGGGGGTGTGGGCCAGAGGTGCAGAGTCTGAGAGGATTCACCAAAGGCAGAGTGGGGAGTAGAACAGGTGGATCTACTGAAATATACTGCTGAGGGAAGCAGTAAATGAGACAGGCGAGGTCTGCTGTGCCATGTGAGTTAGCTCCCTGGCAGAATTGAACTCATGATGTGGAGGTGATAACAGTGAGATTTAACTCCTACACCACCAGGGAAGCTCTCATGTAGTACTTTTTTTATTTTTTTTAAAGATGTATTTATTTATACATACAAGCTGGGGTACAGGCCAGAGGTGTGGGGCGGCGAGAGGGTTCACCACAGACAGAGTGGGGAGCAGAACAGGCAGATCAGAAATACACTGCTGAGGGGAGCAGCGGGCGAGGCAGGAGAGGTCTGCCACACCATGTGGGATTCTCCCCAGTTGGGCGTCGAACTGGCGTCGCTCGCTGCCGACAGCTCCACAGCCCAGCGCTCAACCACTGCGCCACCAGGGAGGCCCGTAGTACTTCTTAATATTAACTCCAAACCTATTAGGACCTATCCCTGTATTTATGAGAGTGTGTTTCGATTTTTTTTTCCAACTACCATTCCTCATCAACTTTATTACAGAACATGAGGCTACATGTATTTCCCGTGCATGAGTACTGTTTGTGCAAAAAAGAGGATTTTTTCCCAAACTACATTTTAAAAAGAACAAGGCAAACTATAAGATAAACTGGGAATATTCTTAAACCCAGAATTTGTTGATTGCCCTTCAAACAGAGTTGTGATCATTCAGTGAAGAAACCAAAGTAATCTTTATTCACATTTTGCCTCTATTTTTCAATCCTTGGTTCCTTTCTCTTCCCATGTAAAGTTAGTCATAATATTTCCTCTTCAAACATGCTGTTTCTCTGTCCATTACCACTTTTTCCCCCCTATAATATTGCTTATTTGACACCAAATTGCCTTCTTCTGCAGACTAAACTCAGCCAGTCTTTCTGGTAAAATGTATTAGGGAAAAATAACAGATTAACAAGAAGGGAAATCCACTGTGTCTAGGGGGTGTATTCAAAATATATTTTGTTAATTATACATGTAAAGAAACAGTATAGCCAAAAATTACCTTTAAATCTTTGTTCTATATTTGTCACTCATTTCAACATCAAGCCTACTTAATCTTGTTTATAATTTAATTAATTCTATCAAATTCTTCTAGAATATCATTTCTTAGTACTTTCACACTTCGTTGTAATATCTGGTCTTGATAACTTTCTAACCTACTGGATTAAAATATTTGGTGTTTAAAATTTAATAGTTCCTGCACATATTCTTGTTAACTTTTTACTTTGGAATTATCACACATTCCTAGGAAGGTGCAGAAAATGTGCAGGGAGGCACCCATACTCTTCCCCCACTGAATGGTACCATCTTGCATTGCGGTCAGTAACATGACCAGGTCTCTGGTATGTTTCCACTGAACTAGTTCATAACAACTCACCAGTTTTCACATGTACTTCTCTGTGAATACGCACATGTGCTCAGTGCAGTTTTGTCACATATATAGATTGATGTAACAATCACAAAATACAGGATTGTTCCATTATCACAAGAATCCCCTGTGTTATATCTTTATACTCAAATGGACTTCCTTCACTCTCCAATATCTAACTCTTGGCCAATGCCCATCTGCCTTCCATCTCTTGTTTTTTTTTAAGAAAGCTGTATAAATGGAGTCATAGGAATTTAGCCTTTTGTAATTTGCTTTATTAATTCAGTATAGTTACCTGGAGTTTCATTCAGATTGTAGAGTATGGCAATCCATTTTTAATGCTTAGTCATAGTCCTTGGTAAGTGTATACATATATGTGTGTGTGTAAATATGTCATTTTTTTGCCATTTGGAGGACATCTGGGAGGTTTTCAATTTGAAGTTGAGAGTTATAAGTATTTGAATACAGGTTTTTATGTGAAAATTCATTTTCACTTCTCTGGAATAAATATTTATGGGTGTAATTCCTGAGTCATATGACCAGTACATTTTCAGTTTTTTAAAAACTGCCAGCCCACATTTTAGACTGTTTTTTTTTAAATTTTTCATTTCTACAATCAATGAATGAGTGATCAAGTTTTTCTCCATAATCAGTTGCATTTGCATTATCACATTTTTTTTTTATTTTTGCCATTCAGGTAGGTATGTAGTAATACCTCATTTTGATCTTAATGTTCACTTCCCTAATGGTTGATGATGCTGAACATATTTTCACTGAGCATTGATTTGTAAGCCCAAACACTAACATATAGTACATTATACATTGTATTTGTTGTACACATAGCTATTAAATGAATGGTAAATCTTCCAATCCATGAAAAAGAACTATAATCTTATACTCACAAGATCATTCATAGTGCTGTTTTTATGTATATATGTAACAGTAGATTGTCTTGATTCAGAAGAAACTGAGAATCTCTTAAGTGGACATCATAAAATTATCAGTTTATCACCAGGATCAGAAGTTATAAGACTCTATGCTGTTTTCAAGTTAGTGAAAAAATACTTTGTACTTTTTGTAAGGATATAGGTTGATAATATAAAGCATGCCCTCCAAAGGAACTAATGACTGGATGTAGGAAGAAATTTATGGAAAAAATAATTTGTTTCTCTAAGAATATCCAAAGGTTTACCATAGGAAGCATGAACTCTATTATCTTGTGATTTTCACAATTGGAATATTAGAAATTAAATTAAAACTCTGAATATTTAGGATTATTCTTGCTTAAAAAGTGCAGACTAATTTAGCAACAGATACACAACAATGAATAGAGCTTTAAAAAAAAGAAAAATGAATAAATACCAGAATAACCAGATTTTTGAAATATTTGAAATTTTAATGGAATAAAACTATCGTAAGCAACATATAATATGGCCATTAAATCCCACCCCCCCAAAAAAAAGTACCACACTTGAAGCTGTCTTTAAGCTCTTTAATTTTGTCTCATTCAAAACAGTTGTGGGAAGTTTTCAGAAATACAAATTTATGGTTACTTTATCCAGTCTCCTCCTCAGTCACTGCATGAAGAAACAGATGAATAAACTGACAGCATTTTTCATTGTGCTTGAAAGGTAACCAGAGCTTTTTGCAGAAGCCAAAATGTGAATGAAACACACATACACATATACAAGTGAATTGTAAAGTGCAAGAAATTGAGAGCAGATGGATCAGTTCTGCTAGTAAGACCATAACAAAATCATCTCCTCAGAGTTGAGGCTGTTATTTTTTCATTCAAAGCATGCATCACAGACAATCCCAGAAGTTTAAAATCAAATATACAGATTAAGCTGGGTGAAATGTTAATCATGTAAAGCAAAACTGAAGGATTTAAGTTTCACAGAGTAGTTTGCACCATATGCATGTTAAATATGGGAAGACAAAATTCCATCTAGTTAATTGAAAAATAGATATTGAATGCAGTTAACATGAAGGAACATATAATTATAGCGATGCCCCTAAATGCCTGATTTACTTAAAAAGAAGCTGTTTGGCAATGGACTTTTTACAATGGTGTGAAATTACCAGAGATAAGTTCTGTATAATAATTTTCCATTTATATCTTCCACCTATTAGACATCTTTGAGAAAAACAAAGAACAGTGATAGAATTGATCTTCATTAATCTTCCCCCAAATTTTAAAAGATCATTCTTAATTCTAAAAAAAAAAAAAAATCTCTAGTCCTCATATGAATTCACTTAATTGTTCTAAGACACTGAATGCTGTAAGGAACATGATCATGTCCTAAATTGTCCTCGGACAGATCCATATACTTTTAAGCAACCCAAACTCAATTTGGAAATCGTAATGACAAATCAGAAAACTATAGACCATATTAATGACTTACTATTTAGTTTAGAACTAAGTAGTGAAAAGCAGAATTTGGCAACATTAAAACATAGCTATCTAATTGCCCTTAATCCCAACAATATTCAATAAATACTTTCTCTTGCATGTAGAAATTTTTTAAATTCTCAGGAAATAACAGAGAAAGCAGTGTTTTGATTTGATTTTATTCCTTTTCTCTAAACCTGCAATTTACTTTAGCTATTGAAGTACTATGTATATTTTTACCTTAAAAGAAATGTTGAATGTTTAATTGACCAATAGATTCTTGAAACAAACATTGTATTATTCACAAAATAAACACTTTGGTTTGCACACTTACCTTCCCCGACTAATTATCTTAAATATATTGCTTTAGGAATTTCTTTTAAACTCACATGGTAGTCAGAATTCTAGGATGACCACAAAATGTTGGCCCCCTGATGTATGTTGCCCATGTAATTCCCTCCTATTGAATGTAAATGGAACTTTTAACTATAATAGCATATCACTCCCTTGCTTAAATTACATTATATGTCAAAGTTAAATGGAATTTACAGATGTGATTAAGATCTCTCATTATGACTTTGAATCAATCAACAAATTATTCCTGGTTGTGGTTGTGATGTAATTAGGAATGATAGTGACACTGAAGTAAAAAGGCAGGAAGCAAAAAAGTAAACACTCCTCCTCTTGAACCTGAAATAGCAAACTGCCACACTATAGAGGAGTCCATGTGACAGGCAATAAGTGGTCTCTAGAAGCTCAGGGCCTCAGTCTTATAACTTCAAGGAACTTATAATAACCATGAAGAGCATTCTGAGCATCACATGAGACGGCAGTCTTACCTGCCAACTTAACTGAAGCCTTGTCAAGACTGAGCAGAGGATCCAGCGAAGACATATCCAAGCTTCTATACTGCAGAATTTTAATCTTGTCTTAACTGATACTAAACATAACTAATCTAATTCCTTTATTAAAAGCAAGATGATATTAGTAGACAAAATCATTTCTGAGGTCTTCTACTGGACATTCCATCAGTATATCATTGTTGATAAATATATAAACACTGTGGAATATTTTGAGTACTCAGAATAAAATGGAAAAAGAGATTTACAAGTAATTTTTCTGGAATTTAAACTGCCATTACATCGATTCACTTATATAAAATAAGTCAGAAATCTGGAACATAAGTAAACATGATTTTTCAGTTTATTGGTCTGTTGAGGTTTATCTTACATTTCTTCTGGAGTGTGTGAAAAATCTGTAAATATAAACCAAAAATTTATCTTTTGCGTATATACAAAAAGCATGAAATACATGGAAGCAAACTCAAGTCTCAGAGGCAGAAAAAGAAAAGCATTCAGCCACTCATGCATTTGCGAATCTTTTTTATCTAAATACTTACATATTTGACTGAATAATGGAAATAAAGAATTTAAAAATCTGGTAAGAAGAAAAATAAAACAGTGAACTGCTTCTTGGCAAAGAGGCACTTTGCTAATCACTTGAAGATTTATTCTTATTTTCACACTCCACTTCCTGTCTTTTCCACTTACCTCAGAAATTAATATATTCAACCTCCTGAAAAAAATTTTCGTCAGATAATAATTGATTTTATGTGATTCAAGTAGCAGGTGGACATTCTAATTCATTGTTTTAAAAGTAAAATAAAATTATATATTGTTAGTGGTTACTGTGTATTCTCAAATCTGAATTTGAGCCCAGTTATTTATAGGGACTAGAAGAGAAAACCAAGAGAGAAAATTTTACATATATATACATATACTTTATAAAATATAACAATATAATATATACATAGAATTAAATATATGTAAATATTGTATTTGTATTATATATATATATATATATGCATACACACACACCAAAAAAAAAAACCTTGTACTTACTTTCTTGAAAGTAAAAAGTGATAAATTCTAAGGGTAAAATTTCTAAATCAAACTGAAGGCACAGGAGAGTCAAATAAAACAAGCAGACATCGGGGGAATGAATGAAGGAAAGCATGCTAGTTACTCTCCAAATTCAGTGGATTTTGTGGAGCTTGGCACAGCACAGGAATGGGCTGTCTAATTGGACTGAAAAGTCAGAGTTCAACATGATTGTATTAGGAGGGAGCATTTCACAATCCCCTCCCCACTTACATCTCCAAAAGGGGAAGGGCTCCCTCTTTGACCAGAGGTGTCAGAACATCTGATGAAGACTGTCTTTTGGCCCTGAATTAACTGCAGTGGCTGGAAGGCCCATCTTCTCTGCTTCCTCTTCAACATTGTTTCCTCTAAAACTTTGTTTCAGAACATGTTCTCTCTTTCAGAGTCTGTTTTCAGGCTGAACCTTTCACTTAGTGCCTCATTTTCATATACCACCTAACCCTTCAATTCCTTAGGGATTTTTCCCCTGACAATACCAAAAGGTGAATTGCCACCTGTTTCTTGGTATAAGGCTGTCTAATTAACTTATAGTTTGAATCCATTGAATTGGTACTTTTCTTTTAAAGATTTTTTTATGTATGCATACAAGCTGGGGTGTAGGCCAGAGGTGTGGGGGGTGAGAAGATTCACCAGAGACAAAGTGGGGAGCAGAACAAGCAGATCTACTGTAGTACAATGCTGAGGGAAGCGGCAAGTGAGGCAGGAGAGGTCTGCTGCTCCATGTGGGAAGCTCCCTGGACAGGTATCGAACTCCTGATGCAGTGGCTCTGAATAGATTAATAGTGCTAGCTTAACCTGTTGCGCCACCAGGGAATCCTGGACTGGTACATTTAATGAATGTTTGTGTCTCCTATGACCCTATAAATCTTTTGGCTTAATCTTAAACGGCAAATTTTAATATTTCTTTATTTCTAATCCTTTCCAATAAACATGTGGTATATCTGTATTTGTAAGAAATATTAAGAATATTTTAAGAAATCACCATAGGATATGGGAACATATTTACTATTTCTGGATTATAGTAGAATAGAAACAATTTGCTCTTTTATAGAATTTTTTTCTGCTTAAAGCTTGGCTGCTTTGTTGATAATCTAGAGAAAATCAGGCAGATGAGTTTAAGAGAATAGGGCTTTTCAAAAAATTGCACCGAAATTAAGGCCTGACTTATTGTTTATCTCTTACAATTTTCTTTAAAATAATTATATTCTTACATTATCTCCATTTTCTATATTCTTCTACTCTTGTACACTTAGAAAATCAGAATCCTAAAAAATAAATTTATTTTTAAGGAAAACTACTTTGTAAAGCAATATACAAATAAAAATGTTGTCATCTTTGTCATATATGTGTAGTTAATAGATTTTTTTCCATGTATATGTGTTGCTTGGTGTTTTTAGGTGCAGTTTTAAAATCATAGATTTTCCAAAAATATAATTACATTGATAAATGTTGTCTGAAAAAGATTCTATTATTTTGATTGCTGTATATTTATAGTGAAGTATGTTTAAACATAAATATTCTTCAGTGTTCCCTAGATTAGTCTAGAAAATGTGAAGAAATGGAAAAATTATGATTTTCTTTAAAGATTTATTTATAGATGTAAGAATTAGGGTGTAGGCTGGAGGTGTGGTGGGTGTGAGAGGATTCACCAGCTATAGAGTGGGGAACAGAACAGACAGATCTACTGAAATACACTGCTGAAGGGAGCAGGGGGTGAGACAGGAGAGATCTGCTGTGCTATATGTGGATTAGCCCTTGGAACTCATCATGCGATGGCTGGCAATAGCTTGATAGCTCTGTGTGTTTAACCCCTGCACCACCAGGGAGGCCATATGAACATTCTTAAATGTTTTTTTTAATAAATTACAAATTATATGAATCCCTAACCAAGATCCTTAATGAAAAATAAAAATGCATCATACTAAGTTTATTGCATGACCTCCATCTACTTAAAAAAGCAGCAATTCAAAATATTTTCATTTATTGAAAAAATACTTAACCTGATCACCACAACTAACAGATGCTGGTGACAAGAACATATGGTTTGTTCATAGTACCTAAAATTAAACTTCAAAATCCTACTGTTTCTTTCAAGTTTTTCTATGAAGAAATTCCTTTCTGGCTTTTATATCTCAACATTTTTTTTTTTGCTATGTTTCACTGTCTGCATAGAAAAAGGATTATTTCAATGTCTTCATCATTCTTACATTGAACAATCGGAGAAAAATGATAGACTTGAAATTAATAAGAAACAATTAGAAATTATCGTTTTTAATACTGGGTGCTTATTTAACTTTAATGCCATTACATTAAATTAATATAATAAAAATCAATCATTCAGTATTATAGCAACATTGTAGAAGATGATAAAAACATAAGAATCAATTTAGCTTTTGTTCCATTTGATATGATATGTGTGGCTTCTGACACATGTGACACAGCTAAAAAACTGAAGAAAGGTCTTTGGTAACTAGTAATAGTAGTGACAGTGATAATTAAAATCCACCATAATCCTAGACAACCTGTATTATAATCTAATATTTGCCAGTGAAAAAAAATTCCATTGTATTAGTTAAATAATTTATTTTAACAGACTACAAATGCACTTCTAAAAATATAGTTTAATAATCCTATCAGGCATGTTGCTTTAACTTGTACTTAAAATAGTCGAAGATGTTGGTTTTATTGGTAATTACAGTGCTTAGGGAAATCTGAAATAACTAGAGATTTGGATAATGGTCTGACTTTTAATTTAGTTTATTGAGTAATATTTAAGTGGAATCATAGAGTTAAAGTGATTTAAAGAATTAATTTTGTCTGTTATCTTTTCTGATTGGAAAACGATTGTATATGTTTAGTGTAGGTGTAATTCTAATTATATACAATAAATAATACTTTAACCGTTACTTTGAACTATTATGAACCCCAAATATGCAATAAAATAAATGTATATATTGCATTTTATAAATGATTTTCCTATTTACTGCTAACACTGTTGGCAAAGTATATTCTCAACTTTTCATATTTTTCACTTAGAAAATAAAAATTTGTGATTAAAACATCCAATTATTTTGAGCGATCATGAAACAAGGATTCAAAAGGAGGAAGGAAGGAGGAAAGAGAGAATAGAAGGAGGAAGGGAGGGAGGAGAAAGGAAAAGAGGGAGGAAGGAAACAATGCTTTTAATTTAAAAATATTTTGCCAATACTATTAAGCAATAGTTTGTCATATTTGCTTAATTAATATATTAATTTTAAACTATAAGCCAGTGCTACTTTCTTAATGACAAATGTATGTGTTTTCTGTCCCTTAACAAAAATCTATTTTAATTATTTTCATTATTGGAAGATTGTCTTCTAAATTGCTACCCTAAACCTTCCTTTGTGATCATTTCCTGTTGAATTCTGTCTTCTACAGGAAAGATCATTTCGAATTAACAATAATGTCTCACTTACAACATTGTCATGTGATGTTATTCTTACATGTTATTAATTTTTAATTCCAGAAGTCATTAATCAACTACTAATGTGCCCAGATGTACCAAAAGCAAACATTCCAATGTGACCAAAGGTATCATCTTCATGGCATACTGGGTTATCCATCTTTTATATTTTCATCATGAAACAGTCATAAAGCATCATCAGGAGTGAAAATAAGTTTTTATTGAATATATTAGTGACATTCTATAAACTAGACATCATAAATATGGGAGCTACAAAACATAGACAATGAAAGAATGCCATAGAAAGTTTCCATATAAAGAGGTACACACATACATAAACACAGTATTCACATACAGGAATGATTCTGTGAACTGAACTGTGGAGAAATGAAACAGAACAAATAGTATTTTTTTTTTCACTCTTGCCTTCTGTATTTTTAATGAAATATATGTTAAAGCAATTTTAGATCCATAGAAAAATTGTGCAGAAAGTACAGAGATTTCCTATAAACTGCCTACCTCCCATACATGCATAGCCTCCCCCATTATCAACATTCCTTACTAAAGTGGGATGCCTGTTACAATTAATGGACCTACATTGATGCATAATTATCTCTCAAAATCTATACTTAACATTAGGGTTCACGTAGTTGTATACATTCTATGGATTTGGATAATGATATGTAGCCACAATTACAGAATCACACTAAATAGTTTCACTACCCTAAAATTTTTTCCCGCTCTCTTAATGCCTATTAAGCACTGACCTTTTAACTATCTCCATAATTTTCCCTCTTCCAGAATCCTTATAGTTAAAATCAGATAGTATGTATATTTATCACATTGGCTCCTTTCTCTTAATAACATGGATTAAATTTTTCCATATCTTGTAGTTCCTATATAGCCCATTTCTTTCTCTTTCTTTTTCTTTCTTTTCTTTTTTTTTTTTTACCATTGAATAATATTCCGTTGTCTGGATATAACAGTTTATTTACCCATTCACCTACTACCTACTGAAGGACACGTTGGTGATGTTAAAGCTTTAGAAATTATAAATGAAATTGTCATAAACAGCCAAGTGCAAGTTCTTGTATGGATATGATTTTATAACTCCTTTATGTAAAAGCAAGGAGGATAGTTGCTGGATTTTATGTTAAGATAGTATTTAATTGTATAAGAATCCATTAAATTGTCTTTCTGTTTGACTGTTTTTGCATTTTCATAGGAGTGGTGAGAGTCCCTGTTGCTTTATATCCTCACCAGCATTTTGTGTCAGTGATCTGAATATTGACCATTTAATAGATATATACCTGTATCTCATTGTTAGTTTAATTTTAACTGTCAATTTAAAACTGATAGTGTTACACAAAATGTGTGATCATATCATTTGTGCAAAAACTGCAGAAAAATATAGAACTAAGTACCTATCTAATATTTGAAATTAAATTTTCTTCATCTATATGTAGTACTCTTACTCTATCCAATGACTGAGTGAATAGGAAGCAGCCAGAAACAAGTATAGTGAAATGTTGAGAACAGCTGAGATCCTCCATTAAATACTGACATATACATATTTAAAAATGAAATGAAAGCAATGCCTGTAAAGATTGTCAACTTTATGAAAAGTTATCCCATTTTTTTGTATATGTCATTATCTAGTATATTATCAACTGTTCTATGTACTTTTTGTCTACTTACAGCAATTTAAAATTTCTATTAGCCATTTTAATAAATTATTCTATCAATTTAAACGTATTCTCAGCTATTTCCAGAAGCCAATACTATGCAAACATAATAGATGTCAATTGTGTGAATATATTTACAGCACCCACTTAATCCTTTTGATTATTTTTCCTCTTTAAAATGTGAGCACCATTGTTTAGAGTTTGCTCATTCAGTTTTCCTTAACTGATTTTTCACAGGTTGCTACAATTGGCAATAAATCATAACTCCTTTTTTTATTCTTCATGGTGTCAACAAAATAATGCTGCTATTTATATCAATATAAAATATGCAGATATGTAATTAGAAAGTGATTCTAATTAGTATCTTGCTTGCTAATAATAATAAACATAGTCAGCTGATGATATAATGTGTCCCAACACAATTCTTCTAATAATTGTTAATAGTACACAGTTACAATTAATCATTATACATATGACTTTATAGATAAATCCAACTTTCGATACACAAAATACTTTTTGCCAGAGATTCCTTTTATAAACCAAAATATGGATTAAATGCAACATTTAAGTTATAAAAGTAGAATCTTCGTGTCTTAGCAATCGTTATTTTAATTGGTAAAATACCATTTTTAGTTATAATATTTAGCAGCAAGAGAAGAATAAAGGGCAGATGTAATTTAGCATATATAAAATTTCTTCACTTGCCAACAGATGTGTACTTCAACTCAAACATCTGTTTGCTTTTTTTCTGTGCCTATTCATGTATGTGAGTATATAATTTATATTAATTTATAAAATGATCTTTGAAAAAGCTAAATATTTTAAAGGAATTAAAGTGTTAGAGAAATTATATGATATTTTGAATGAATTCTGTATAGTGGAGAAGCAGAATTCAGAGAAGTTAACACGTTTATGCTAAGATTGTATCAAATATATGTGTAGTCCATTGATACCCAGAAATTTTTAGTTCTATTTGTGCGAAGTTATGATTTCCATTATTATAGTTATTTTGCATGAAGTTAGTTGTTTTCTATGAAATCTTCCTAAAGTTGTTAGTGATTCACAATAGATTTGTACTTCATTTGAAACCGATGTAATAGGCAGATTTATCATTTTGTTTAATGGAGATAATTTATTATTAAAAGTCAGCCATATTTAGAAAATCATGTTCTATGTTTAATAAACTTAAAAGTTTACTGTAATTTCAACATCAACAATAATAATAGTCAGTGACAGATAATACTTCCAACACTATTTTCTTAAAATTCCATGATTCTGAAATATTCATCAATATTAAAATCATCAAAATATTTTTCTAGTATCACATCATTGAAATCTTATCCTTTAATTTCATCTATCACCTCTATAACTTCCCCTGCTATAGGTATCTTAAAAATATGAGTATCTTGATGGTTCCAGGTTATACTAATTAAAAAATTTGTACAAAAGTCATGTTACTGAAATAATATTTGTCATTTCCTATCGATTTCTATGTGCTCAACACGAATATGACTGTCAAATTCTAATTTTGGCTCTAGTGGTTGTTTTTTTTTTTATTTTGAATCTACAATAAATTGATGTTTACATCACAAAATGCATGTCAATAGTAATAGGTCTACGATTAATACCTGTAAAAAAATCAAGTCATAGACTACTTCTAGATTTCTTTTTTTTTTTTAATATTTATTTTTTATTTATACATACAAGCCTGGGGTACAGGCCAGAGGCGTGGGGCGGTGAGAGGGTTCACCAGAGACAGAGCGGGGAGCAGAACAGGCAGATCAGAAATACACTGCTGAGGGGAGCAGCGGGCGAGGCAGGAGAGTTCTGCCGCACCATGTGGGATTCTCCCTGGCTGGGCGTCGAACTCGCGTCGCCGCTGCTGACAGCTCCACAGCGCAGCGCTTAACCGCTGCGCCACCGGGGAGGCCTCTACTTCTTAGATTTCTTTGCTGTTCAAGAATAGAATAGATGGAAGATGGTTTCCATTGTGCAGTAGCACAGCCTTAAGACTCAGTTTCAAAGAGTCTAGAAATAGTCTTCATTCTTGTGGGTCATAAGTGATTTCTAAGGCATTCATGAGGCCCTCAATATCAGAACAGAATACCACAGTACTTCCTTTCTGAAAGAAGATTCCAACTGCTGGTGGTGCTTTTTATAGAAAGTAATTGTGACATCTTCTTCTAGAAGATTCCATTGTTGGATTCTTGATCCTAGCAGTTCTGCCTTGTTCTTGGATAAGTCCAAATCACGAGCCAGGTCATTTAGTTCTTCCTGTGTTAGTCTGTGTGGGTTGATGATGCACCACAGTGAAAATCTGGATCACTGCATGCTGATGGAACAGGAGAAGAACAGGTCGGCTCACCCTTGTCCTCATCAGATGAATCAAGAGAATATTCTGCTGGAGGTTCTAGAATAGGAAGTTCCTCACCATGTGGAACTGGTCTCAATGCAGACGGAATGTTTGGGTAGACTATCCGCAACTTCTTTTGCTTCATTATTCCACTGCAAAGTGGAGGAACCAAGCAGAAGTAACAGTCTTTTATGTGGTTGCTTGGCTCTCTCCACACCATGGGGACTACAAACAGCAGTGATAGTCTTTTGCCATTTAACCACTGTGAAAGCTGTGTTGTACATGTAGCACAGCATATATGCGAGTCCCAAGGCTTGTCTTGGCCTCCAACCTTGCATCTGAAGTAAAGATGAGAAGCCTTCTTCACTTGAGAAGTGATACATTTTTTCTGGTTGGCAAATGTCACCTCCCCACAAATAGAGCAGAAATTGTTCACAATATTAACACACTTTCGAGGCATTACTGTTCTGTATTGTGCCTAATTGTATAAAATAATAACAGTTCTATGGAGAACAGTAGCTTCAACTGTCTTGCACAAAGTCTGAAATATTTTCAATGTTCCACCTTTCTGACAGGGCTTTATCTAGTGTACAGCTGATGTCAGCTTACCTCAGCAGCCTCCTGGCAGCCGTATTGCAATGCATCAGAAAATGATGCAATCCACTCTGGATGATGTGTGCATGATGGTATTATGCAATGCGATGCAATAATACATCATTTTAGGCTGATTTAGGATGTTGTTGCAGTCCTACTGGATCAATTTACACGGTGAAACATATAAAATGAACTATATGAAATATCTTTAAAACGAGAGCTAACAAAAAAAATTCAGGGTTATATTCATGTTCAGCACACCAAGATACTAAGATTAGGGCCTTTTTAAGTCAGTAACGATCTTACTGTTGACCAGTGTTATAGGTACAAGTAACAAAATCTTGATTTATCTGTAATTTATTTTAGGACCAACACTGCTTTATTAATTATCCCAAAACTTCTACTTATAGCCCTGAAAATGTAATGAACAGATTTTCTTAAGAAGTATGGTAATTATCTTATCTAGTTTTCCACTGGTTCCTGAGCACACAGGAAAATCACTCTTTTTTTTTTTTTAAAGATTTATTTATTTATACATACAAGCTGGGGTACTGGTCAGAGGCATGGGGCGGCGAGAGGGTCCACCAGAGACAGAGTGGGGAGCAGAACAGGCAGATAAGAAATACACTGCTGAGGGGAGCAGCGGGCTAGGCAGGAGAGGTCTGCCGCACCATGTGGGATTCTCCCTGGCTGGGCATTGAACTCGCATCGCACGCTGCGGACAGCTCCACAGCGCAGCGCTCAACCTCTGAGCGACCAGGGAGGCCCCAGGAAAATCACTCTGTTTATGGAACATATGATTTAGATTTATATGTTTTCCCTCATTTTGATGGTTTCCTAAAGATTCATTTTGACAGTGGCCATTTGCCTTACAGTATTCCCCTTCCCTTGTCTCCCCATCACTGCTCACAAAGTCATGTTCAGCCACTCCCGTTCCATTTACTGATCCTTGAAGACAATGGCCGGCATAACAGGGTGTGGAGGTCATGTCGGTGTCCAGCTGGAGAGAAGACTTCCAGCAGAGTTCCTGGAGTACTTCATTTCCCTGGCCTTGATACTCCCCTAGAGTATTTTGCCGTATCTATTTTCTCATTTAACTTCTTTCTGCTAAATTCCTGTTTACTGAAGGAGATAATTAGCTCTGGGTGATTATGATAATTTTGCCTTCACTCTCCAGTTATCCTCCCAATAGGCACACACATACACTCACACAAAAATGCTTAGTAAACTGGTTTTCATGCTTCTTGGAGAAACACGGGCTTTATGAGTAACTGCTATTATTTGGATGTTTTAGATTTGTGTATCTACCCCTAGAATTTCTGTTTAATGACACCATCTGCCTCATTCCAATTTAGGAGTAAAAGAAATTTCAGGATTACTGTTTGATCTTTTTTTTTTTCCTATATCTCATTCTTAGAATTTTTTTGTACAATCAATATGGAAGTCAATTGGGCAAGAGTAAAAGTTAAGAGATTCTCTCTGCCTTTCCTTGCTTACCAAATCCTCTAGATAAAGTACATATTTTTTTCTGTTTCTTGCTTGAACTATTGTAATAGATAAGTAGAAATATAGACACAGTGATAGGTAGATAAAGAGATATTCTGATATAGATTTAAAGCAGTTAAATTTTAATTATTCTTTTCACTTTTCAGGTTTTTTTTTTCCTTTTTTTTTTTATCTTTATTGATGAGTGTAGTTTTGTTTCTTTGGTGTGGCTTGACTCTGACAATAGTCAAAATTTGAACTTACCAGAGTAAATTTGTACTTACTGGACTTGGATGTAACTCCAGCGTCTTAATTTCTGTACTATGTGAATTGTGTTTTGTTTTTTGTTTTTTAAGATTTATTTATTTATGCATACAAGATGGGGTACAGGCCAGAGGCATGGGACAGTAAGAGGGTTCACCGGAGACAGAGTGGGGAGCAGGTCTGCCATGCCATGTGGGAAGCTCCCCAGCCGGGCGTAGAACTCGCGGTGCCGCTGCCTACAGCTCCGTAGCACAGCACTTAACCGCTGCACCACCAGGGAGGCTCTGAATTGTGTTTTTACCCTGTGCATGAATACAGTTTACATATGCCTAAACAACATGCTAAGAGAGCAGAACTTGGCAGTCCTTGACTGAGTCTGAGTAACCCCCTAAAACAGGGAGGGTAAAGTCATGATGCTTCTGAAGTTTTGAGTCTTGTCTCAATTAAATCTCTCAACACAGGAATTTGATTAAGCGTGCAGTCAGAATCATGATATGATAGTTGAGCTTTAGTGAACACAGTAAAGCAAGGGTTTTGACATGTTTCAAAAAGTTTTGGGGACTGAACAGTCAGTGCTCTCTTGAAAATGGAAAAGTCTAATGTTTATTCATATGGGTTTTTCAGAACTGTGGAGCTATTTGCAACTTGCATTTCCCTTGTCAAGAGTTTCCTGAAGTCATATAGTCATATTGAAGATAGTGCAGTGATAAATTCCTGTTGAGGGGCCTCCCGGGTGGCGCAGCAGTTAAGCGCTGCGCTGTGGAGCTGTTTGCAGCAGTGACATGAGTTCGATGCCCGGCCGGGAGATTCCCACATGGCCCGGCAGACCTCTCCTGCCTCGCCCGCTGTTCCCCTCAGCAGTGTATTTCCATTGATCTGCCTGTTCTGCTCCCCACACTGTATCTCATGAACTCTCTTGCCACCCCATGCCTCTGGCCTGTACCCCAGCTTGCATGCATAAATAAATAAATCTTTAAAATAACAAAAAAAAATTCTAGCAGTTTGAGGAAACGCCATACAGCTTTCCATAGTGGTTGGATCAATTTGCATTCCCACCAGCAGTGTAGGAGAGTTCCTTTTTCTCCACATCCTCACCAACATTTGTTGTTACCTGATTTATTAATGTGTGTCATTCTTACTGGCCTGAGGTGGTATCTTATTGTGGTTTTCATTTGCATTTCCCTGATTATAAGTGATGTTGAACATTTTTTCATATACCTGTTGGCCATTTGCTTTTCTTCTTTGTAGAAGTGCCTTTTTAGCTCTTCTGACCATTTTTTGCCTGGGTTGTTGACTTTGTTTTTGTTGAGTTGTGTGAGCTCTTTGTAGATTTTTGCTATTAGTCCTTTATTGGTTGTATTGTGTGCAAAGATCTTCTCCCAATTAGTAAGGTGTCTGTTTTGATTATTGTGTCTTTTGCTGTACAGAAGCTTTTTAGTTTGATGTAGAAATGGAACTCCCATATGACCTGGCAATACCACTACTGGGAATCTACCCAAAGGACACAAAAACACTAATCAGAAGGGATACATGCACCCGCATGTTTATTGCAGCACTGTTTACAATAGCTAAGATATGGAAACAACCCAGATGCCCAAAAATAGATGACTGGATCAAAAAGATGTGGTACATATACACAATGGAATACTATTCAGCATTCAAAAAAGACAAACACATGCAATTTGCAGCAACATGGATGGATCTAGAAGGGATCATGATCAGTGAA